>JAOWBN010225691.1:0-24836 GCA_028565015.1 Pinguicula moranensis | reverse complement strand
TACGGAATCACGTTTCGCGTACTGGTTAGATCCGTTCTAACGATTAGTTTTCTAGTTTTTGGATACACGATCCTACAGTTACAAATGCAAGTTGGAAGAAATAGAGAACCTCAATATTAAGTATAGATGACAATTATTGGGGATAAATGTAAAACTAATGTACACGAGCCAACTTTGAAACAGCTCAACTTTATGTCAATTAGTAAATTGGTAAGTAGTCAGCTCCCAGATCGCCAACTATTAATCTAGCACTAGAATGTAGTTATAGCCCCTTATCAATATATTTTATGGCAACAATTATGAAATAGTTAACTAGTGACCAACACATCTAAAAGATATAGAGACAAAGCCCTACAAAAACTGAATTGATAATTCCCGATGCAATTTTCCTATATAATGCATTTTCCACTTTAATGAGCGATCCCCAAATGGCCAATCCTAGATGTCCAACTAAACTTATAACTGCAATACCTCAGAAGGGAGGGAGATGATGAAACGACCTGCAAGAGGGAGATGAAAACAAGCCTGGATTCTAGGCTAGGGCACCGAAGATTTCACTGCGTCGCATCGCATGAAACTGCCTGCAGGAAGGAGATGAAAACGAGCCTAGATTCTAGGCTAGAGCACCGAAGATTTCACTGCGTCGCGCCGTGTTGTGCTTAAAAAAATTGAAGTAGAAGTTTTTAACTTAACACATAAGAAAAGAAAATAAGAAAAGGTCTTCTATTATAAAAAATACGAAAAAAAAATGAATTTTATGAGATTGTAAACTTATTATAAAAAAACATAAAAAATGAAAAAAAAAAAATACGGTTTGAATGGGCCCCGTCCGTATCTGCCCGGATCAAAATTTGAGAAACCGCAAATGCTCGTTTTAATAAACGATTTAGCCTGACACACCCATTTTAATAAATGATTTAGCCTGGCATGCCCATTTTTAAACGGACGGGTACATAAATGATCCAGTCCGGGCTAAAATAGTTTGGGCCAATTTAACCCGGACTGGATGCCTTTCTCTACCAACAACAATATATTCCTCTTCTTCATCGCCTTGTCAAATATTATATTGGGACTTATTTGAATACAACTTAATTTAATAATGTATTGCTCGGTGAACATAATAGTAGCCATGCAAAAGTGGTGTTAAATGGTGTTAGGAATCTGCCAGATATGGAAGTCTCTGAACCTCACGTAAGTAATTAGATTAATCAAAATAGAGTTGATAAATGAATGAAAAAACTAAGAGAAATAAATAAGACATGATATAAGGCCCGTGGTTCCAGTGATCAAGTCCTGGTGGCTCAAGTGGTGAGCAACTACACCTCATAACTATGAGGTCCAGGGATCGATACCTGCCTGGGTCGCAAAACGAAAACGGTCTCTTTGTATAATTACAAGGGTATGACCGCGTACATCAGACCCCCCAGACCCCAACTTAGTTGGGAATATACTGGGTAAAGTTGCTTTTTTTTTATAAGGCCCGTGGTTCCATGAAGTAAACTTCGTGCACTTCCACATTGAGCTCCAGAATCGGATGCTCTTATAGCTAATATTCATTCTTCAGTGAAAAACAGTACAAGTTTGTCGATCAAATCAAGTTCCTCACAACCAAACAAGAGAACACGACAAACAGGCACCGTCCAAAATCATGACTACACGCCACAGAAGGATTCACAAACGGACAACACAATGGGCCGAATAGATCTTACAAATTCAGCAAGGAACGTAGCGTTTCTTACAAAATCAAAGAATCACAGGCCAAGAATGAAAAGAAAAACGTTCAAGCATCGAGAGAGTGAAAAATGAATTAATGGGATTAGGTGTGAGTGCATGTTTTTGTCCTGAAGTACTATGCATCCTTTTAATCTCAGCTGTTGAGAGGAGTCCATCCGACGGTCATCAGTTATGGATTTGATTGGTCGCACTGTGATCCATTGGATCTTACTTTGATGAACGGATGACTTGGGTGAGATTTTCCAAGCTTCACTTTGACCGTATGATCTGACAATGGATGAATGATCAGGATTGCTTCGGGAGTCGTGCGCCAATTGTCGAGGCACTGCCAATTTCCACACGATCTTATTTGACATAGGCAGCCCTGATGCTTCACATCATTCGATATGCAAAATCCAATTTTTGCCGTCTGATGAGATTTGCCATCAACGGCTTAGATCTCATTTGCCTAGTAACTCGTGAATTCAAGTGGACAATAGGAACTGTGTTTTTTAATTTCCGCAATTTTACACTTTCTTTCCTTTTGTAAGAAAGTTGTACATATCTCTTTTATTAATGAAAATTTGGCCTTACAAAAAAAAAAGATACAAACTAATGGTTCAGATATACACAGTTGCACCATCCGCAACCACAAGATCAGATAAAACTCAGCAGTCCAAATTATAACATTTAAGATTTTTCATTACTCACACCTGCTGCAAGAACAAAAAAGATTTGCTCATTCCAAGTAACTTTAGGCACACCTGAAATTTAACTTGAGTTACCACTTTAGTACCAAAATCAGTAGCAACTTTTCTATTACTTTTCAAATTCTCAGCCATTACATCTATAATAAAATCAAATTTAATGTCCACATGTTTAGTTCTTTCATGAAATTAAGGAGTTTTACTAAAAAAGATGGCAGATTGATCATTAAATAGGATGGTAGGAACAACATTGCAAAATCCAGATTCATTTAGAAGACTTTTAAGCCAAAGGGCTTCCTTAAAGGCATCTGTCAGGGCTATGCATTCAGCTTCGGTAGTTGATAATGCAATAACAGATTGTAATTGGGATTTCCATCTTATGCAATTTCTGCAAAACAGAAAAGTATAGTAAGTTGTAGATTTCCTAGGGTCAACATCCCCTGCAAAGTCACTATCTACATATCCTTTTAGGCTGGCTTCTGAGCTATTTCTCTTAAAACATAATCCTAGACTATCAATTCCAATTAAGTAACAAATTGTCCATTTTAATGCAAACCAGTGATCAAATTCAGGATTTGCCATGTATCTACTTAGCATAGTAGCAGAGTATGCAATGTCTGGCCTTGTACTAACCATGTGATACATTAGTGATCCTAACAAATTAGCATATGGTATTTCTTCCATATTGTAAGTTTTAGAAGATGTGTTTGAGATTTGACCTTTAGCAAGTTTAAAGTGAGCAACAAGTGGTAAGGAGATCTGTCCTAATGTATCAAACCTAAACTTCCTGAACACCTTTTTAAGTAAGTAGTCTAATGTAGTTTAAGTATTCCTAAGCCTCTGTCTTTGATTAGTTCAATTTCTAAAATCTTTTATGTCTCACCTAGATCTTTCATTTCAAATTCAAAATTCGGTTTCGATTTTAATTCAGTTATAGCAGGTTTGGATTCGCTAATTAGCAACAGTCATCAACATATAAAAGTAAGAAAACAGAGAATTTTTTAGAGTTTTTGAAGTATAAGTCGGGATCATGGTTACTTCTATTGAAGCCTAGATGAGTCATGAAGGAGTCAAAGCGTTTATTCCATTGTCTTGGGGCCTGTTTAAGGCCTTACAATGAACTTTTGAGTGAGCATACACAGTCAGGTTTTGAGCTATCAATAAATCCAGGGGGTGGTCCATAGAGATTTGTTCTTCTAGTTCACCATTTAGGAAGGCTGTTTTTAATCTAATTGCTCTAGTTCCAAGTCATAACATGCAACATACGCTCGTAGGGTTCTGATAGTCTTTTATTTGGCAATAGTGGAAAAGATTTCATTGTAGTCAATACCCTGCTTTTGTGCGAAACCTTTCGCTACTAGTCTAGCTTTAAAAAAAATTTGGATCAGTTTTTAGAACCCCTTCTTCCAGTTTAAACACCCATTTACATCCTATGGATTTTTGGTTCTTAAGTTTTGGCACTAATTCCCAAGTTTGGTTCTTATTTAGTGATTTCATCTCCTCATGCATAGTTAATTTCCAATTTTAAACATGTTCATAGTCAATAGCAGATTCATAGTCATCAAGTTTAGACGCACACATTTTTTCACCCTCAGCAAATGCAAAATCAATCAATTCAGCAAAGTTGGCAAGTTTAGCAAGAAATTTCCTAGTTCTAACACCTTTGTTCAAGGAAATGTAGTAAGGTTCTTGTTGGGACTGTTATGTTGAACTATTTGAAGGAGCAGTAGGATTCTGGCCAGTTGGAATTTGGTCAGGTTTGGAGGAATCTTGATTTTCCTTAGGTTCCTCAACAGACCCTAATATGAGGGTAGCTCTATTAAACTCCATCTGAATTGAAGTGTTCCCACAACTATTTTCAGTTACCATCGCTGCTGATTTACTAGGCAAACAAAGGAAATCATACTCACAGAAGATGACATCCATAATAATTAAAATTTTAACTCCAGGTACAGATCTATCCCAAAGTCTGTACTTCTTTGTGCCTTCTTGGTATCCCCCAAAAGTGCATTTAGTGGATCTAGGATCTAGTTTTCCAGACTTGGTGTGTGCATAAGCTGCACACCCGAACACCCTAAGATGAATTAGATTTTTGTCTCTGCTAGACCAGACAAATACAGAGTATTTTAACTCTAAAGCGGTTGAGGGAATCCTATTGATAAGATAGGAGGTTGTACTCAGAGCTTATCACCAGAAGGACTTTCCTAGCCCAGATATGAATAACAAACATCTAACCTTACCAACCAGAGTATGGTTCATTTTTTCAACTATACCATTTCGTTTAGGGGTGTACCTCACAGTTATATGCTTAATAATCCTTGATTCGCAGCATATATTATCAAAGGTAGAGTTACAGAATTCAAGTCCATTGCCTGTCCTAAAAAATTTAATTTTCCTTTTAGTTCGATTTTCAACTTGCACTTTCTTGTCTTTAATTTTTAAAAAAGCCTCATCTTTTGACTGTAGCAAAAACACCCAAACCTTGCGACAAAAATCATCAACAATATACAATAAATATTAATCACCCCCATGCGTAGAGACATACTTAGGTCCCCAAAGATCAGCATGCAGATACTCAAGTACAGTTTTAGAAACATGTATTCCCTTTGAAAATTTTGTTCTATGTTGTTTTCCATGTACACATCCTTCAAAGAATTCTAGATTACATATAACATGCTTCCCTAGACATCCTAATGAATGTAAAGTAGTTAGTCCTTTAAAACTCATGTGGCCTAGTCTTAGGTGCCACAATGTTGTATTATCAGATGAGTCATGGCAAATGCAAAGTCATCAGAGTGTTCCAGGTATTTTTCTTCTAGAAAGTATAGGCGTTTCTCCTAACCCCTGTCAGAACTAGTTTATTATTTTTTTAAACTGCCAGAATTTCCTTTTCACCATGAAAAGTGCATCCTAGTTTTTCTAAAGCCCCCAAAGAGATCAAGTTGCATTTTAAATCACGAATGTATCTCACATTTGTCATGCAAACACTTTTATCACCTAAAACATGCAGGTTTGCAGTCCCACTTAGGGGTGGGCAATTGAAAACTGAAAATTGGAATTTTTAATTTTTGAAATTTTTCGAATTCCGATCCAAAATTCCAAATTCCAATTTCGGTTCGGATTGGAATTGGAAAGTGACTTCCGAATTACAATTCGGCTCGGAACAGAAAATTCGTTCGGAAATTCGCAAATTTCTGATTTTTTTAAATCTGTTTTTTTTTTGAAAATCTGTTTATTATTCCTTTACTGATAGTCGGATTTGAATTTTGCTCTTTCTTCCCTAAACCCACCAGCTACCGGGATGTCCATGAGAGGAAAATAATATTTTTTAATTATTATTATTAATTTTTGGAAATTCGGATTTTTTGAACCGAATTTTTGAAATTTCCGATTTTTTTTGGGGGGAAATTTGGAAATTCCGATTTATGAATTTTCGAACCGATTTCTGAATTCCGAATTCCGAAAAAAATTACAAATCGGATCAAAAATCAGATTCCATTCCCGAAATAATTTCGGATCGAAACAGAAATTGCCATTTCCAATTTCCAATTTCCGAACGCCCACCCCTAGTCCCACTACCCTCAATAGAACATGCATTGTAATTACCCATGTAAACCACCCCCTTTTAGTCTCATCTAAGTTTTGAAAGCAAAGAACACCAGTGTGATGCAAGCAATATTCCCCCGCACGATGACGATGAACAGTAAACCCCTCTTCTCATCATTGCCGTTGATGACATCCATCATGCTTCTCCGTAATTGTAAGCTGTAATCTTGACTTCCTTCCACCTCCTTCACGGGGATGCCTCACGCGCTCGGGGAGTTCCCACAAAACCTGTTCCTAGCTTCTTCAGCTATCAGCCCTCAAACAAACACCTACATGCCTCCCTCCAAACCTCATACCCCAAATGAATCCTTGGAATGTTCCATCTCACCAGATGAAGCGCATTAGGAGAGCTATCATCAAAGCTGGCAAGGCACCCATGAAGCTATCACACAATCAATGGTAAAATACGCAGCAAGATAAGAGCAGGGCGGGGGTCGTGTAGCGTTAATCAGTCCATGATCGACTAGGACCTCGAGTACCTCAAGAACATGCCGTTGAGACTCAGACCTTCTTTGTCATGAACTTTCCATTGGATTGTGGAGAAGATAGACTGAGAAATATAATCCAAAAATAGAGAAAAGTGAAGGATCTGAAGATTGAATTAAATAGATATGGACTTTCCTTTGGATTCTTGACATTCGAGGAACGCATTCTTGATATTGATTCCAAACTGTTACAACTAAACAATATATGTATTAGGTCTTACCGACTGCAGGCCAACGTTGCTAAATACCAGTGGGCGAAGACCACCTATCCTGTGGCTCCTATGCCATCCCAATAAGTGATTATGAAGACTAAGCTTAAGGCCCTACCAAATGTTGACAGAGTTTGATGATCCCATATTGAAACTGTGTTGAGCTCACCGAGCAATGAGGTTGAGAAAAAACAAGACTCTCTAGCCATGATAATCAGAGACACATAGATGGATTCTGTTTGAGAGATTAACCACTTGGAGACGTCATCTATCCCTAAGGAAATGCTTCCAGAAAAGGTGTCATGGGAGGTTGAAACCAAATAGGATCAAATGCCCATTTTCAAGTCTTTGGAAGATTTAGTCCCTATTCTGAACATTGAGATATCCCAGGAAGAATGTAAACTGCAAATGGTGTTTAATGGTTGACTTTAATGCTGTGATGGATTCTAGCAAAAGAAAAGGCACATCCAACCGTAGCAGTACACAAGAGATCTCATCTTTCAGAGATTTTATTAATGATATGGGATTACAAGATCTGAAAATGGAAAAGATGAGATATACTTGGTATCTTAAGTCCTTAAAAGCGATGAGCAGACTAGACCATTTCTTAGTTAATGACAAATGGTTAGGCCAAGACATATCTTGAATCCAAACAGATTTAGACAAAGATGATTCAGATCATTGCCCAGTTTCACTCCACTCCTCTACTCTCAACTGGGGACCTAAACCTATGAGAGTTCTGGATATTTGGTTGGAAGACAAGAACTTTAATGCATTGGTAGTGAACATCTGGAATAACATATGGCCGGGGGGTATTCTAGTTACAAGCTGAAAGTAAAAATTAAGACCCTGTGTGAAGGGATTAAAGCCTGGAATCAGAATGCCTCAAGAGATCCTGTGATTGAGAGAAAAGAGCTGTTAAAAAAACTTAAAGCCTTAGAACTTAAGGCAAAGGAAAACACAGCTTCACAAATCCCAGTGTCTGACCAACAAGACATCACTAAGATGCAGAATCAGTTGGATGTGAACAATGAATCTAGATAGCTTACTCTATAAAAAATCACGTATTGATTTGATCCAAAAAGGAGATGCTAACACTGCCTACTTTCATGGATGGATAAATAAGAACATGAGTAAAAACACAATCAATGGTGTTTTGGATGGAAATATCTGGATTGAGGATCCTGAACAGGTAAAACTGTGTTTCAAAAATCACTTTCTAGCAAGGTACATTGAACAGGTTGGAGCAGCCAAATATCAGTGGTATTACTTTCAAAATGCTATCATAGGATGCCAAACACAGCCTGGTTTACAACCTTCTTAGAAATGGAAATACTTGTGGCCATAAAAGATTGCAACAGTGGCAAGAGCCTTGGCCCAGATGGTTTAAATTTCAAATTCATTAAGTACTTCATTCACTTATTTAAAACTGACATCTTCCAGCTGTTTGTAGAAGTTTACAGGTATAGCAAGTTGGCAAGAGGTTGTAATGCAGCTCACATCACATTGGTGGCAAATACTTAAACCCTTTATATGTCCATGACTATAGGCCAATAAAATTGATTGGATCCATGCCTAAAATCCTATCCAAAGTCATGGCAAACATGATTAGTGGTGTGATAGAGCAGATCATAGCCCCCACTCACATGGCTTTTTATCAAGAATAGAAAGCTCCTGGATGGTGTGTTGATAGCAAATGAGGTTGTGGATGAATTAAAAAAATTGAGAAAATAAGGGCTTGTATTTAAGGTTGACTTTTAGAAAGTATTCGATACCATCAACTGGAAATATTTGCTGGATGTAATGACTTAGATGAGATTTCCAAGTTACTGGATCTAGTGGGTAAACGAAATGCTGGAATCTGCCTCTACTTCTATTCTTATAAATGTTAGTCCTACCAAGGAGTTCTACCCTCAGCGGGGACTAAGACAAGGAGACCCCCTTTCTTCCTTTCTCCCTTTCTTATCCTAATTACAGCTGAAGGGTTATCTTTATTGATAAACAATGTAGTGAACCTACAGATGTTTCAGGGAGTGGAAGTTGGTAGTGACAAGATAGCTTACACATCTGCAATTTGCGGATGATACTTTGATGTGGAGACAAGCCAACTGAAACACAATGAAGACCTTTAAAGCCATTCTACATAATTTTGAAATCACTTATGGACTGCGTATATTACCCTAAAAGCATCCTTACGGGGATAAACATGCAGCAATACATAGTAGAGGATATGGCAGCTTGTATGGGTTGCGGAATAAGCTCCCTTCCTTTCAAATACTTGGGATTGCCTGTGGGAGCAAATCTGTCCAAACCTTCAACCTGGGGACCTATCCTAGACAAGTTCAAAAGAGCTCTAAACCTATGGGATCATCAAACTCTGTCAACAGGAGAAAAGCTCATCTTCATTAACTCTGTCCTGGCTGCCCTTCCCTTCCATTATTTTTCTTTTGCTTAAGCTCCACCTTTTCATAAGGAAACTGCTCTCTACTTAGAGATCCTTCTTCTGGAATGGAAACCAAAATAAAAAGAAGGTCAGCTGGGTCTCTTGGAACAAAGTTACTGAATCTTTGGACAGAGGTGGATTGGGGATAAGAAAAATAGACTGCTTCAATGTTGCCATGGGGCAAATGGGGAGCAAGAATAATATCAGGGGAGAGGAGTCTAGCCATGGATATTCTAAGATCTAAGTATGCCTCAAGTAGGGTACTCACAGTGGGCTGTACAGAGAAATTTCACAGCCCAACCAATTACAAAGACGGCCTAGGAGGAGACAAAGTGGAAGGTTTTATGCCTCTAGCTGGTGGAATACTATCCAGGAAACAGCAAGGTCAAGCTGATTTAGATAGTACATCAAGCTCAGAGTAGGATTCGGTGAGGTAGTAAGGTTGTGGTTTGATAATTAGCTAAACACTAGTTCTTAAGCTGTGGAATATCCAATACTATTCATAACTACAAGAAATCCTGAGGCTTTCATATCTGATCTTGGTTACTGGGTTACAAACATCTGTATGTGGACATGGAGTTGGAGGAGAGAGCTAAGAGACTACGAGCGAGCTAAAGTAACTGCTCTACAACACTCCTTGCAGAATGTCATCATAACTAGGGAAGAGCAAGATAAATATTAATTTAATGGAGATGCAGAGGGGAAATACACAGTTAGCTCAGCCTATAATCTGATCAATGCAGGAACACTAGAATCATATCCACAACATGAAGCAGTGATCCTATCTAATATTTGGAATAAGTTGGTACCAAAGAAAATACTAATCTTTCTATGGAAGCTTTTGCAGGATACTTTACCTACAAAAGGAGCTTTACAGAAAATGAATATAACACTTGCATTCTAGAACATAGCAGGATAGATTTTTTTCTTTTTGAAGGCATGGGAGGATCCTGGGAACCATCGAGTTTGGGGGAATTGTCCATCTGTCTGGGGCTTGGTTGCCAATCGCCTCCGGAGTTGGGCAATGAGGATGTTCCTTTACACAATTCCCATTTGAGTTCTTCCACTTCCTTAGGTAGCCTAGTTAGCTTCTCTCCTGAGGACGATCTATACCCATAAGAGTTTCTATCCTCTAAAGAGTGCCACCCCATTGGGGTGTATTATATCATAGGTTTTCCCTCAATTTGTTTAAGTGGGAGTTTAAAAAACGTTATTCGCCCAAATTCCTACCTTTCAAAGGGGTTGTTTCGAAGATTACCAAGAAATCTATGGACGTGATTAGAATGAGATACCATATCCCAAATGATTTTTCTTTAATTGTGTCTTCTTCGGAAGATGAAATTCTTTACCCTCATCCTAGGTGTTTCACACTTTGCAAGGCTCATCTACAGGAGGACTCCACCTCTCGTTCTATCCCTTTATTTTTTCTTTCTTTCAGAAATGTCGGATAGCCCCGAACGCATGCACCTTCCTTGTGACTTTTATCCCGTTGTGCCAGATTTTGCCTTTGTGGCTCAACCTCTACACAATTTTTTACTTCTTCTAGGGCTGCGTCAACTCCCTGCCTTCGACAAATCGGAGGCCGTACCTCCATCCTCGTAGAGGGATGAAGATAATCTCATTTGGGGATTCGAAGGGTGACTTTTTTTTTGTTAAACTTCCCTCGAAGTTTTCCATAATTTTTTCCTCCTCATGGATTAGCTCGGTTTGTTCTCTAAAGGTCTTACTAAGGAAGTAATTTCTCTTGTCTGCAACTGTATAGGCCCCTACAAAGTGTACCTGGATGAACCAATCTTGGCTCTAGCGGGTCTTTACCCTACGTGAGTGTCTTTTTTTTGGCTCTTTGGGTGAATGTGGGATTCCTCATTATCTAGCTTGTCATGATATGCTTGATTTATTGACTGTCAAATCTATTTTACTGTAGCGATGAATGTACTGGGAATAGATTATTGTTTCTTGCCATAAGTGCTCATGTAGGGGCTTCAATCATCAAAGCCTTTTGTGGAGTCTCTTGAAACTAAGTGTGGTATCTCTTCCATTGAGGCTCCCCATGACTCATTTCATGTGGTGCGAACATAGTCGCATGATGTCGAGTCTGATGGTCTGGCAGATTTGACCTTGTCAGTATCGGTATTGCTTTTTTGCCTCCGATGGCAGGGTTGACCTTGCGGAAGTTTCCTCGGAGTAAGAACCCCAAGAAACGTCATCCCAAAGGCCGGTTACACAGTGCCTTTGTCTCCCTTCCTCACATCAAGTCTCTATCTGTAGCAAGGCTGCGTGCCAACGCTGAGTATGCAATCTGTAGTAAGAGTGGATCCATCGTGTGGAGGAGAAGTCCTCCGAGGAGAGTTCGAGTAACCACTTTGAGTAGTTATCAATTTGTTTGATTCAGATGTTATGGGGGTGAATGCGAGGATGTTGGTGGAGCAAGTTTTTAATAGGATATTGCTTCTAAATCAGTTTTAGACCGAGCTGGTGGGTATCCCCAATCTCTTTCCTTGGCTGCTGATAAGTTTATTTTGTATCAACTTACATTTGTTTTTTACACTTAAAACTTGCTTATCTTCAACGGATAATTGTGCATTTCATGCCAATTTCTTTTGTTTTTCTTAGAAATGAAGATGGTGATCAATAAACAGAGAAATGAGGGATAGGAGAAGCACAAGTCAGTGCCCCCAAAAAGTCCAAGTCGCGACTCCAGAATAGAGACCAAATTTACTTTTGGCGGGAATCTGCAATGCCCTAATTGCATAAGTTGTTGTAAACTGACAATTTTACCCCAACTTTTGGAAGAGAAATGTCTCTCAAGCCCCTAGACTAAGATATTTTACAGGAGCACATGCATTTCCTGAGAACCCTCTCATTCACTTTACATGAACTTGGAAGGAAGGAAGTTTGCAAGAGAAGGAGCTCTTCTCGAATTACTGCTCATCCGAACAGGGAGTTCCCATTTCCTTGTTGTTCTTGCCACTATGAACTTAGATTTAGCTTGTTTATATGAAGCCCATTTCATGAGCATGGGCTATAGCCTCTTTGTAGGCCATGATATACCCCTTGGTGAACTTGGAAGTTTATTTTGAATATTTAGCTTTCGGGGGATTTGTTGATGTTGTTTGGTTTTATTGTACCTTCTACCTGATTTGCATGTGTCTAACCAATATTTGTGAGTTCACTAAGCATAGTTGGAGGTCGAAAGGCAAGGTCTATGCTAGATTTGGTAAAGCCTAATTGCTATAGCATGAGAATGTCTATGGGATTAGTGCTACAGTGAGAAAATTTCCTAAGTATAATGCTTTCGGTATGTTCAAAGTTTAAGATCGAGAGATAAATGCTTACATACTGAGAAATGAGTGCTATTTCTCGAGAGAGATTGGGAAATAAAAGAAAAAATTTGGTATACAACTAGATAAATGATTTAAAGGATAAATTGAAGAAGAAACTCTCCAAGGACACTAAGTGACGAAGTCAATTACCGTAGATCTCTTACCCAAAAGAAGTTATCATTTACATTTCGTTGGTTAAAACTGAAAAGTACCAAAAACATGCTTAGTGACTTGTTACGTTTAGGCATGTTAATGTTGGACTTTTAGTTTAGCAACCTATCAACTAATCATTCATTCAACTTGCATTAAGCTCACTAATTTTGATGCTTATCATCTACAATCCTCGTGGTTTGATATTTTTCTCACTTTATTATTTGTGCAATTTGTACACTTGCAAATATGTCAACAAGTTTTTGGCGCCATTGTCGAGGATTGTTTAGGTTTGATAATATCAATATCAAGTGAGTTTTTAGCTAGATTGGACTTATTATTTCAATTATTTTACTTTAATTTCACTTGTGTTTGGTTGGTTGTTTATGAATCTTTCTGAAGTTGACACTTTAGGTTTGAGAGATCCGGAGATTGAAAGAATTTTTCGAGCAAGAAGAGATCAACGAGAGGTAACGACAACAAAGAGTGATGGCAGAAAATGTAGCGTTGGCTGTGGTGCATAATGAGGATGATAGATCTATGAAGGATTTTCCTCTCCCTCAATCTAATGAGGAGGCTCCATCTATTCGAAGGCATGCCATACAAGCAAACAACTTTGAGTTGAAGCCAACCACAATCCAATTGTTGCAGCAGCATTCTACAAGTGGCTTATACTCTTTTGCAAGCCATGGCACAATGCTGTTACCATTAGCTGAATGAAAGAGAAAACTACAAGAAAACAGTCGCTAGGTATAAAATTGACAAAAAGGAAAGGATCATCCAATTTTTTCTTAAAGCAACAACCAACATGTTCTGAATCCTACAACCTATAGTTATGCTCAGCCACAACTTCAGACTTTGAGGCCACCTCGCAGGTCTCCCAATGATGACCTCATAACATAACTGACCATAGCCACCAAGAGCAGTCAAGACCTAATATCACATCTGGCCACAGACTCAAGTAGTTTCTTGCAAGAAACTCGAGCTAATTTTAAAGACCGGTCTGTAATTATAAGAAATTTTGAGGCTCAAGTTGGTTAATTGGCAAAGTAAATCTTTGAAAGGTCACAAGGTATCTTACCAAGCACCACAGAAGTGAAAAAGAGTTGGAAGAGAATCCAAGACATGTCCCTGTTCCAAAGAATAGGACCAAACAAGATTCCAAAAGAACCACCACCTCAACTGAATACTGAGCAAATGCCGAAAATACCATTCATCCAAAGGTTGAAACAAGGTAAGCTGGACAAGCAGTTTCAGAAGTTTTTTGATGTTTTCAAGAAACTCCACATTAATATTTCCTTTGTGGAGGCCTTGGAGCAAATGTCATGCTATGTGAAGTTTGTGAAGGATATTTGGTCCAAGAAAAGAAAGTTTAAAGACTACGAGACCACGACTCTAATAGAAGAATGCAGTGCAATCCTTCAAAAGAAATTGCCCCCAAGTTTAAGGATCCAAGGAGTTTTACTATTCCTTACTCTATTGGTAATTCTAATTTTGATAAAACGTTGTGTGATTTTTGTGCAAGCATTAATTTGATGCCCTTGTCAGTTTTTCAGAAACTTGTACTAGGTAAAGCTCGTCCCACAACCATCTCTCTCAATTCGGCCGACCGCTCTATCAAGCATCCAAGAGGCACCATTGAAGATGTCTTGGTCAAGGTCAATAAGTTCATTTTCTCGACAAATTTTATCATTCTGGATATGGAGGAAGAATTTTATCAAGGTGTTTAACGCCATTAAACACCCAAAACGTAAGAAGAATTGTTCAAGCATTGATTCCACTGATCACATGCCATTGAAAGGGTATGAATACCATCAAGATGAGCTGGAAAATTGTTTGGTTGGAAGCCAATGAACCACAGAGGAAGAATTATTTTGAAGACTTGGGAGAAAGACCAACCCCCCAAGTAAGCTCCATTGAGAAAGCTTCAACCTTTGAGTTGAAGCCCTTGCCCGCACACTTGAAATATGCATTCTTGGGATTGGTTAGCACACTACCATTTATCATTTCAAGAACCCTATCTCAGCTAGAGGAAGAAAATTTGTTTAGAGTGTTTTGGGAGAATAAATGCGCTATTGGATGGACTCTAGCCAACATAAAAGGCATTAGCCTATCTTTGTGCATGCACAAAATTTTATTGGAAGAATGTAGCAAACCCTCTATAGCTGCTCAACGACGATTGAATCCAGTAATGGAAGAAGTGGTGAGAAAGGAGATTCTGAAATGGTTGGATGCTAGGGTAGTGTAACCCATTTATAATGGCAGCTAGATAAGCATGGTTCAATGTGTCCCAAAGAAAGGAGGCATAACCGTGGAAGCCAATGACAAAAATTTGCTCTAAAAGAACAGTAATTGCATGGAGAATTTTCAAGGATTATAGAGTCTTGAATAAGGCCACGAGGAAGAATCACTATCCACTACCTTTTATTGATCAAATGTTGGATAGACTTGTGGGGCATTAATTCTATTCCTATCTTGATGGTTATTCAGGTTATAATCAGATTTCCATTGCCCCGGAGGACCAAGAAAAGACAACATTCACCTGCCCTTATGGCACATTTGCTTTCCGCCGCATGCCCTTCGGTCTATGCAACGCCCCAACCATTTTTCAGAGGTGCATGATGTCCATATTTTCATATATGGTGGAACGAATCATATAAGTCTTCATGGATGACTTTTCTATGGTTGGATCCTCATTTGAGGGCTGTTACACAATCCGAAAATGGTATTGGCGAGGTGTGAGGACACCAATTTATTGCTAAATTGGGAGAAATACCATTTCATGGCATAGGAAGGAATTATTTTGGGACAACAAAGTGTCAAGTTTGGGGTTTGAAGTGGATAAAGACAAGACTAAAGTGATAGCCAGGCTACTACCACCTTCGTCCGTGAATGGATTTTGGAGTTTCTTGGGCTACGTAGTTTTTTACCAAAGATTCATTAAAGATTTCTCTCATATCACTAGGCCATTATGCAAACTTCTTGAAAAAGAAGTATCATTTGACTTTGATGAGAAGTGTGTGGAAGCTTTCAACATGCTGAAGGAGAAACTTATAAGTACTCCAATTATTTGTGCACCAAATTGGGAGACACCGTTTGAAATAATGTGTGATGCAAGTGATTATGCTATGGGAGCTGTGCTTGGGAAATGAATGGATAAGATTTTTCACATCATATATTATGCAAACAGAACTATAAACGCCCTGACTAAATTATGCTACAACCAAGAAGGAGGTCCTGGCCATAATCTTTGCATTCAAAAAATTTTGGTCATATGTCCTCGGGAGCAAAGTTGTGGTGTACACTGATCATTCTGCTATCAAATATCTTATGGTTAAAAAAGATGCAAAACCTCGACTGATTCAGTGGGTTTTATTGCTGCAAAAATTTGATGTAGAAATCAAAGATAAGAAAGGTTCTGAAAATTTGGTGGCAGATCACCTATCTCGTCTTAAAGGACATGGCCACAGTATGACCGAATTTGATAAACTTTCTATCAATGACAATTTTTCCGATGAGGGGTTATTGGCAGTGGAATCAGGCAAGGAGCCTTGGTTTGCAGATTTTGTGAATTACATTGCGTGTAAGGTAATAGCCCTAGGATTATCATACCAACAAAAGAAAAGGTTTTTCTCTCACGTGAAGTATTTCTTGTGGGATGAACCTATGTTATTTTGTTGTGACCAAGTTATTCGAAGATGAGCTCTATCTTGAATCATTGTCTTTCTCTAGAATGTGGAGGTCACCTTGGAGGAAACCGCACAACAACCAAGGTTCTACAATGCAGCTTTATTTATGGATGCTTACTCATTTGTCAGGACATGTGACTGATGCCAAAGGACCAAAAAGATCTCCAAAAAGAATGAGATGCCACTACAATCTATTCTCGAAGTTGAACTATTTGATGTATGGGGATTCGAGTTCGTGGGACCATTTCCACCTTCCTTTGGTCAGAGATTTATTCTGGTGTCTGTGGATTACGTATCTAAGTGGGTTGAAACAATTGCCACCGCAATAAATGATGTTGCGTTTATGTTGAAATTTCTCCAAAAGAATATTTTTACAAGTTTTGGCACACTTAGATGCATCATTAATTATGGTGGATCACATTTCTGCAATAAGCAATTTGAGACCTTGCTCACCAAATATGGAATCCGTCATCGTAGCGCTTTGGTGTACCATCCAAAAAACAATGGTCAGACCGAGATATCAAATCGTGAAATCAAGAAGATCCTTCAAAAAATAGTGAATTCCTTGAGAAAGGATTGGACGAAGAAACTGGATGAAGCACTTTGGGCATATAGGACCGTGTACAAGACTCCAATAGGTATATCTCCATACCAATTGGTATTTGGAAAAGCTTTCCATCCCGTGGAACTAGAACACAAGGCATATTGGGCTATGTGGAAGTTTTTTTTATAAGCCAGATTTCATTAAGAATAAAATAAGTATGTAAAATGGATAAAGAAAACAAAATACAATCAAATCCCTATGTCCCCTATGAGATAGCAGCTAGCTAGTATCTCTCTGATTGAGCTAAATAACCTGCATTTTCTTCATACCCCCTGTAGATATAGCTAAGGGTGAACTGGTGCATTGCTCACCTAGCGTCATAGTAGATCACATAGCATCTCAGCATTCAGATCATCGCCATCATCCTCTTTTCACCAAGCAAAATGTCATGACTGTTACATTATCAATGGCCATTGTAGGGGGCTATTGGTACACAACTCAATTAAATTGGTGAGTTATTCCTGTAATGACTGAAGGGGAGGTAATCTGTGTTGCCTGCATATTAGTCAAATACTAGAGAATACGAACTAGAAGCAACCATCTAGGTAATGAACAAAGTTTCTTGCCTGCACAAATCTCCTAATTTTCAGACTAAAATATGATGGAGGCATTCTGAGGACAACCTTATATTCTTTGAGCCTATGGTTTTTTTGTTCTTCTCCTCCTGACTTTAAATCCCTCCCAAGCTCAATATAACTCATAGTTCAGAGAGTTAACAGTTGTTGTAGTGTTGTGTGGCTGCTTGTCTACTTGTTATAGCCTCCATGTGTTGTGAGAGCTATTTCACCATCCTAATCCGCACCATAATGAAGTTGGAAAAAAATAAGTGTGGTACAGTTTCATAATAGGAGAGGTAGAGGGTACATTGTTCATTTGATCATGAGTCTTCTTATCTCAATTGCTCCTTGTATTGCTGATGGTATATGGATGTGTTAGTTTCTATCACCTGATGGTCCTGAGCACTGCAGAGTAACATTAGAGGGGTCAATGTTACCATGTTATCAAGTAATCTATAAAGATGTATAAAGATACAGTAGAAAAACTAATAACAAAGGTTTTCTCATCTCCGCTGGCCATTAGTGCTAGAGCAAACCAGTATGCAAATCCCATTCTATTAAGAGGAGAAGCTGATGTAGCCTTTTGGATTGAGTAACCAGTCCGCAAAATTGTATGGAAAAAGTTTTAGTGATCTCTTTACTCTAATCCATAACTAAATATCCCTTTGATAGTCTGAGCAATTCTCTCTATGTTGATTTTCATGGCTTGAAAATAGACCTTGTTCCTTATTTTCCAGAGAGACCAAGCCATGGCCAGCCACAGTGATTTCCAAGCATCCTCATTTATACTTGGAGGTTTGACAGCTATAAATTGTCGAAAATGTGAGGATGTTACTATTCACCTGAATCGCATATGTACGCAGCGCAAAATTCAAAAACCTCCTCTCTTGAAGTCACGATGGTAGTACTTGGGCTATGCAGAAGTTGAATTGTGATATGCAAGTGGATGGAGAAAAAAGGAACCTTCAATTGAATGACTTAGATGAGCTACAAAACGATGCATATGAAAACGTCAGAATCTACAAGAAAAGAAGAAAGACTTGGCATGACAAAAATATTTCAATGAGGTATTTCTATCTAGGGCAGAAAGTACTATTATTCAATTCCACGCTTCAGTTATTTCAAGGTAAACTAAAGTCAAGATGGTTGGGCCCGTTTGAAACTGTTCAAGTATTTCCTCATTGAGACATTGAAATTTCTCATCCCAAGAAGGGAACATTCAACGTGAATGGCCAGCGGTTGAAGCCCTATCTTGGTGGTGATGTTGTGAATAATAAAGCTACCATTCACCTTAAAGATTGAAGGAACTTGATGCCAAGTTAGTGACGTTAAAGAAGCGCTTCTTGGCAGGCAACCCAAGCCGTCAAGGGATGTTACCCCTCCTCTCTTCTATTCATTGATGTACCTACTTCATTAATTATGAAGAACTTTAATTTTGAAGAGGTGGTCGTATATACTTGCTTGGGAGTAGTAGATTTTATGTTGTAGTTGTAATTATTACTAGTTATTTTACTTGCTTATGTGTAAGATCGATTAAAGGACACACTAATTGGAATTTTTGCTGAGATGCAAGTGTGAGTGGATGGAAGATAAGAAGGAAAAGAGATGCCATACGAGGTACTAAATGAAGTTGAAGCACAGATTCTATAACCTCTAGGTCGCCGCCCCAAATTTTTGGAGTCATGTCCTATCAATCATTATGCTATGCACTCCAACATAGTCCTCATGGAAGAAACCCGAGGCCTCCAGTTTCCAGTGACACCATTGCTCCCACCCCTTCACTTGGGCACACCTCTTTCTTCTGAGGAGGTGGAGGGCATGTCCTATGACTTTGATTCATTCTGAATGACACAACCGGCACCCCCAGGGGAGTACTATTTTTACTTTCTTATTTATTTATCTCCACTGAGGGAAATATCGGTTAAGTTTGGGGAGGGGTGCACTAGATACCCCTACTGCTATTATGTTTGTTTGTTTTACTATCTATTGTGTTTTTGTTTGGTTTGCGTGGTTTGTTCTTTGGAACTGGACTATTTTGTTTACCTACTGAGTAATAGTGTGGTTGTGTCTTGCTTGTCAATTATGCTTCCATATGTGGTTATGTGCCCATTGTGCATTATGGTTATTCGTGAACAATGTGTCATTGTGCATTGTATCATTAAAGATGGTGGATTGTTTGTTGATGAGAGTTAATAATTGGTGTAGTGTGAGGACCATATGGAAGTGGAGTGATCCGGATGAATTCTTTGATTGACTAGGATTACTGAGTGACTCTTCAACTAGAAGTAGCCCCTCTGAGCCTAAACAAGTCCGGACAAATTATGGATAGGAAAAACCAAAAAAAAAAATGAAGTATGTTTTGTGTTTTATGAATACCTAGACACTTGGATATGTGCACTCAAAAATACAGAAAGCTATTCCAAAGACAAAGAAAGAAAAGAGCATCACCTATTTCTAGAAATGCTCTCCAATCATTGTATATATTAGCGCTCTCGAGTCTATTGTATGATCTTGATGAAGAGCTTATTTATTGGCTTTGAAAATAATGTCCATCTCAATCGTCGACCGCCTTGACATGGCAAAACGTGAAGGTGATGAAAAAGATTGGAGAGTTGAGTATGATAATTTTCAATCTTAGTACCTAAGAATGAGATTTTCACCCACAAACAGATGATCCACATGCCCACTTTGTCAATTTCTTAGATACGAGCAGTTTCCTTGTATGGAACGATCGTGTGTGATGATGCATGACTTCTTGATTTCTATATGTGATTGCGAAGATTGTGCTTAAGTATATCATCCGAGGGAGTTTCCTAAAGATTCTTATTGAGTTTTAGTGTTTTGCTTGAGGCAAGCAAAGATTTAAGTTTGGGGATATTTGATAAGTTGATTTTGTATCAACTTAAATTTGGATTTTACACTTGAAACCTGCTTATCTTCAATGAATAATTGTGCATTTGATGTCAATTTCTTATGTTTTGCTTAGAAATGAAGTTGGTGATCAATAAACTGACAAAAGGAGGAACAAGCACCGTGAAGCGCAAAGCCACAGATACCACAAACGAAATAACTAGCAGTGTAACACCAGGCACAGTTCGATATTAAAGTGCCTGAAAGGTTTTGGCCATGGCGATAATGTCGCGGACCACAGGCAGGGGATCTTGGGACAACATGGATCTGACAAAGGCAGTGAAGTTTGAGCCGAGGCCACAGAGAAACCAATGGCTCTGGTCAATGGAGGAGATCGGACAGCCACGAGCAACAAGTTGGTCACACAACAGCCAGAATTGCCTGGCGTGATCTTTGACTGAGAGATGTCCTTTTTGCAACTGCTGAAGTTTGTCTGGGAGATCAAGGTCATGGTATGGGCCAGAGTGGCTGAATTCGTGCTCAAGGGTCAGCTAGACATCTCGGATAGTCAACTTTCCAATGATGATGTTGTGTGCCTCATGTTACACATAAATCAAAAGAATCAACAGTTTATTGCAGTAGACGAAATAAACAATAGATAAAATTAAAAATTCTATAAGAATTACATAAACTTCAACCTTTCACCGTTGAACGAAACACGAGAGTTTGGAGAACTTCGAGGCTTGTGAAACTCACAGTTTCCTTAAAATAGATTCGCCCTCTCCTAGGTGCTTTGAGATTCTCGAGCGTCTGTCTCCCAGGATACAACAAATACGAGTTGATATGCACAGCACTTGCAGCACAACTCCGGCAAACTCTAGCGGTATTTTCCTTCAATCACCACTTGAAGAATGACTCAAAAGCTTTCACCAAGAAGAGAGAACAAAATTCTAGACTCAAAATTTTGTGTGTGTTTTCACTCATAAGGGGATCTACTATTTATAGAGTTTGTGAATGCGTGTAGAGATTTTTATAACTCTTGAACTTCTCCATTATCTCCATTAATTTAGAGGGTTAATGGCTCAACTCTCCATTATTTCTATTAAGTTAGTGGATTATTGCACAACTCTTCATTTGTCCACTAAGTCAATGTAATCAAGGACTTGAAGGAGAAAACCTTTTTCCCCTTCATCTCCTTTATTAATTTATCATTCACCTCTTAATAATATATTTAACAAATACACGTCAACTCAACTCAACTCAACGTATCCAGTATGTTACCAATTAAGTTGGTGTCTGGTGGGTCAGATGTACGCGGCTTTACCCTTATGTAACAAATATATTATTATTTTTCCAACATCTACATATGTCCCTAGCATGAACCTGCTACCCGGACCTACGTTGTCCCTAGACCCACGAATTTGGGTCTTATTTGTATAGCTCTACTTCTGATGGAAGTTGAATTGAAACAACTCAACATAAATTGTCGCACGTTTGTAATAAAACAGAACTTGTTGTCTATAGTATTACAAACATACCTCAAATTCTATAAAATACTATTTTTACTATAAACCTTGTCAGTGTTTGGCTCAACTGTATTGACCAGGTCAGTTCCATGAGTTATCAGTGTCAGTGTAGTAGTTCTAGGCATTGTCCCAGTCTTATTCACAATCAGTAAGTCAGATCCTAATTTTAGAAGCAGTTCGCCTATGACAATATTACCTTCAAGCGAGTCTGAAGGTGTTTCTACTACCATCTCACAATTTTCTTCCCAGCGATCCGACTTAACAACCTTTGCATCAATTGACTCCATCTTCAATATGTTCATCTTTGATTGTGATGGGGTCCACCAACTAAGACGACCCAATACCCATGTAGGGGTTATCTGTCCTTGCTTAGTTTTGTTCTATATTATAGGTGGTGTATAAACCATGTTCAGCTCAGGATTAATTGGTTCTATAGTCAAACCTTTCTCCATCTCAATGTTTATGGTTTTATCATTTAGGTCCTCAAAGATACCCTCAATCTGCCCCAATGAATCTGCTGAGCCATCATCTTCAAATGGGAATGATATATCATTAGACCATTTGTGATCCATGTTCAGAGTTTTCTTGACATACAGATGATGTGACACACCATCAACCACCACATTCATATTTTATTCTATCCTGATCCCTAATGGAACTTGTATCAGTAGATTATCAGCTTCAACATCTCGTTTGGACAGAGTAATATCCTTTATCCGTATTAGCATGCATAGTTTTTTTACCTATTTTAGTTAGCTTAGGTAATGACCAGGCTTGCAATGGTAAACCAAAAACTTGAACCAGAAATAGGCGGTTGTTCTTCGGGACATCTACAGGCCATTGTTTTATGTCATGCAACAATTTGGCTAGCCATAACTTATCATTTAGTAGTAAGTTGACCAGGTCTAAAGGTTCATCCTCCCACAGGATAATCATGCCAACTTCCAGTGGACTCACCACCATATTCAGATAGCTTGCCACCTTAAGAACCATTTGAACTCGCCGACACGGTGTTCTGCATAAGGTTGCCATCCCTTACCATCCCTAAACGAGTGGCCAAGTGAAGATATCAAATAGGGAAATCAAATGCATCCTGAAAAAAGTTGTCAAGCCATCTCGCAAAGATTGGGCCAAGAGACTTGATGATGCATTGTGGGCCTACAGAATAGTTTATAAGACCCCTATTGGTACATCTCCCTACAAGCTGGTATTTTGTGAGTCATGTCATTTTCCAGTGGAATTAGAGCACAAAACCTTCTGGCCTTACAAAGACTAAATATGGATTATGAGGCGTCAGCTGAGAGAAGACTATTGGACCTCAACGAGATCGATGAGTTTAGATTTTATGCTTCCCATAGTGTTGACCTATACAAGGAACAAGCCAAGAAGATTCATGATGCCGCAATTAGGCCCAAGCAATTTCATGAAGGGAAAAAGGTCTTATTATTCAATTCAAGGTTGAAATGTTTTCCGAAAAGCTCAAATCAAGATGGTGGGGCCCGTATGTCATTCACAAGGTATATCCTCATGGTGCAGTTGATATCCAAGACCCAAAGTCAGGGGTCATTTAAAAAGCTAATGGTCAAAGGCTCAAAGCCTACATCGGAGCGGAGGACAATGCAAACCTGGGTCGAGAGAAGTCTGTTTGCTCCAAGACCCTCCATAGTAAACTCCGACAAGCCGAGCCAACGACAATAAACAAAGGAGCCGGTTGGGAGGCAATCCAATGCTTTTATCCCTCTTTTATTTTAATTTTTTTATTAAGTCAAAGGTTTTTTTTTCGGTTCTTACCTATGACATTTGATATCCCTCTTAGCTTTATGCTACTTGATCTTTGCCATGCTAGGACTTTTTGCATTTAATTTTCAAATTTTTTCGAGCATGCTTATGGTCTTACATGTCTTTATGTGGCCCGCAATTTTTTTACAACTTAGTGACATGATTAAACCACTAAGATCCTGGACGTAGAAGGACAAATTCTTGGTCAAAAATTTCATGTAACTTTGTATTTCCAATGTAATAAGAGTCCTGCATGGTTTTCATAATTAAAAACGGTGTCATATTTTTCCGATTTCTTAAACTAATGAAAGCATGTAAATTTTTACTGATATAAAGCCTTCTCTTTTAAGAGTATGTCATCCATGTTGCTTGTTCTTGAGATTGCTGAGAACATGTTTAAATCAATCGATATTTGAGCATGAAAATGATTAAGGCATTAGGATCAACCCCATTGTCGCGACATATATATCCTTACTTTAATTTACCCCTAATAACCACTCTCAGCCCTTTTTTCTATGTACATGTTAGCCATTAAGCCCATATATTATTTTTAGCTTTCTCTTTTCATCTCTGCAATCGAGTTAGAGTATTTATGCATTTTGAGAAAGTGGAAATTGTGGTGGTTGACTGATGATTGGTATGTATTCGTGGTTGATCTCAGAGATTACCAGAGTTGAAAATTTATTTACACTCATTTAGGTATGATCTAGTGGTTTTAAGGCATGATTTATGCTTTGGTAGTGTTCTATGTGCAGGCAATGATCATTGGATGAAATTGACGATTTTTGAGTGAGACACGAACAGAATTTTTGTGATTAATGTCCAACTTCTAACAATCCGAACGTGAGCTAGAAGTTTCGGATATGGACGTACAAGAGATGCATGAAACGCTTAGAAAACGTAATACAACTTCCATGAAGAACATGTTACAAGATTCGGATTCCAAAGTGGACGAAATTGAGCTTGAGTTTCAGTTAGCAAAATTGTCCAGTAACTATTCTGTTCTGCGCAGTCTAGATTAATGGGCCATAAGTTTATATCCAAAGATTATATTGGGATGTGAAATGTTCTAATGGAAAATCCAAATGACGTATCACAACTTTGTAGAAGAAACCAGTACGTAATTCAGCCCAAAAAGAGGCGAAACATCACTTTGAAGTCGGTAACAAGAAACCGTCCAGGTTCAATGAATCAA
>JAOWBN010225681.1:0-12910 GCA_028565015.1 Pinguicula moranensis | reverse complement strand
GACTTGGGCGAGGCTACCTATATTTTAGGTATCCGGATCTATCGAGATAGATCAAAGAGACTCATAGGTCTGAGTCAGAGTACATACATAGGAAAGGTGTTGGAGATATTCCACATGGAGGATTCCATGAGAGATTTCCTAACTATGGTACATGGTATGTCTCTTAGTACATCTTAGTGTCTTAGGACACGTGAGCAGAGAGAGATGATGAGCATAATACCCTACGCATCGATGGCCGGGTCGATTATTTATGCCATGTTATGTATACGCCCTGATGTGTCTTATGATTTAAGCATAACAAGTCGATATCAACAGGATCCCGGGGAGGATCATTGAACAGTGGTGAATATTGGAGTAGACCGATTTGACTTGCTATATGGATTGTGCTTGTGTCATCAACAAAGTTATATAATATTAATTCAGTTATCTGAGATATTCATAATTACACATGGCTTTAGGTTTGATTTCACTCATGGTTCGAACTTGAAAGTGTTAGAAAAGTTTAGAAATCGACCAGCGTGTCCTACAGTGCCTACCTGGGGATCTATTCTGTGATAAATACGAGTATCATAGAATCAACCTCTACATGTACCCTAAGATGCATGCAACGTAGTTCTCTCCATAATAGGAATTCAAAGAGATCTCTCACAATTTTAATGTGCCTAGGATTCCAATCCCTAGAGTTTATTCGAGAACTTCCTAATTTAAATTCTATTAAAATTGGACCTTACTTAAATAAGAAATCTATCCTAACTTAATTCCTCAAAAGTAGAAAATTACCTAATTACATAAAAAAATCAAAATTCTCACAAACTAATGGACTAATTTAATTAAGAGATATAATAAGGAAAGGAACACCCATCTTTGCAGCTTCTAGCAGGGGTCGTGGTCTCCCACACGTACAATATCTCATATGCTTGATCTCGTCTCCATAAGTCGCGTGCAAACTTCCAATTTGAGAATAGTATATTCGGACAATAATAACTCAGCCTTGGACCGTTAGAATTTCAACGAGACTTCGTAAATTTTCTATCACTAGGTAAAATTTCCGCTCGATCAGAACATGTTCAAACCTCTGATTGCCAATAAAACCAAGGCTGCCCAATAGTGCGAATAACAAATCATCAACGAATAAAAGTTTTTTGTTCCCAAATTCATATTGCACGATTGGAACATTCAAATCCGATCTCCTTTGAAAAAGAATACTCTGAATGAGTCCTCTAACTCCAGTTATATTGCAGGGGACAATTACTTTAAATCATACAAGAATCCAAATTTGTCTCGGGCTTCCAACAATCACATCATCATCTTTCTACTGGGCACCTAGAACCATCCTTAACAAGTTAGCATCAATCCTAAAAAACTTCTTTTGGGGTGGGGGTCTCAATAAAAATAGGAAAACGGCTTGGGTTAGTTGAAAAAGGATATGTCAATCAAAAGAAAGAGGGGTTAGGGTTTAGGGGGGCTAGCCGAGATGAATGATACCCTACTGGGAAAATGGGGACGGAGGATATTAAGTGAGAAAAGAGGGTTGTAGAGTTTGGTATTTGTTTCAAAATATGAAGTCCAAGGAGAGCTTAATGTAGGAGAGGTGAGGGGAAACATTAAAAGTGAATTGAGGAGAGGGAGACAAGTAAGGAGAGGGTGGGGTTGGGGGTTGAATACATGGTCCCAATGGTGTAGGGACTTGCATAGGGTGTGTGAATAAGACTAGTTTAAGGATAATATTGTGAAGGTGATAGGCGAGGGGAGAACCTCTAGGTTTTGAGAAAAGAGATGGGTAGGAGAGAAGATATTGGCTGAAAATTTTGACAATATAATATATAGAATAGAAACAGTGAAGGGGGCGCTGGTGCATAATAAAGGAAGAATTGAGTAGGAATGGAGATGGGAGTGGGAATGGAGATGGGAGTGGGAATGGAGAAGGAGGTTGTTGGGATGGAAAGAACAGGAAGTGTTGAGACTAAAACTCTTTATAACTAATCATGTTTTGTAGGGACACAATGAAGATAGAGGGTTGTGGAAACCAAATGCAGATAGAGTTTACAAGGTGCGTTAGGCAACATCATCAACCATGAAACTTCACCACAACATGATCGCAAAGATTATAAAAATTGAAATAAGGATAGGACAAATTCATACCAAAGAATGCGTCCATTTTCATATCGAGGAAGATAAATCACTACCTACAAATGGTAACTTGAAGCATAGAGTTATGATTGAGAGCACTCAACCGACAGACTGTAATTTTTGCAGGCAATCGCAAGAATCAGAAGCACATATTTTTTAGGAATGCAACTTCACAAGGAAGGTATTGGAGTTAGCAGATGGTTGGTTAGCAATAGATTTATCAAACCCACCATCGCTACCACCTCTATGTCAAAGAAGCCAACACGAATAAACCGGGAGGTATGGAAGGTAACGTGGTGTGCTTTGTTTTTGCTGACATGGGGGGAGGCAAGAAATCATATTCATTTTACATATATTGTTATTGCCCCAAAAGATATATTCAATAGGGTATAGGTTCTGAGTTGGAGATAGCTCAAATTCAATGTAATGCTGCCGAATTATTGTTACTCGGTATGCGATATGATGATAGAGCCAATCGCCTATCTCCAGAGTTGTAATTAATTTTTGACCTGATGTAGAACTTGTATAAATTAGCGTATGTAAAAAATTTGGACATTTGGGTGAAAACCCATTAATAAATTTTGTGTAACCATAAATAAATAAATTATGTAATTACACTACAAATTAGTATATTCCTTATTGTATTGGTACAATACATTGATACATTGTTATATCCATGAATGATGTATTGGTATACTGTTCCGGTTAGACAAGTAAATAATGCAAAAAAGATTAGGTACCGTATATCTGTAATACTTATTCAAAAAAGTATATCCGTAATTCTAACTACTGAATGGAATTTTTTATAAATATGGAGGATGTTTTATTGAAATTTACTAAACGTTACAAATAAATCTTTTTTGTGATGGGGTGCTTTCAGAAATTAGAATATTTTTCTTTCTTGTGATTGTATTGGTACTAATTCAAATACACACTAAGCTACTTGTGGCTGCATTCTATATAGATGAAGCAATGAAGTAGGGAAATGGATCTTTATCATGAGTATATAATGTTAGTGTTTGTGCCTTAAGGCCAATCACCAAGAATCCTTGTATCAACGCTTTTATATAATTGCATATGATTAGTAGCAACCTTTATTATTATTTGTTTTATTTCTTGCATAGTTATTTCATATCAAATAATGAAGCTTGGTACTGATAACATAGAGTAAATCACAAAGCGTTGTGATGATGATACCACTCTAATAAAGTTATCAATACTAAATATCCCTAACCTTAGTATTAGTGAGACAGAGCATCACTAATGCGGATAGGTTAACATGTTCTAAGCCGCTTTCTTTTGAAAGAAGTAGTTGATCTCATCAACTATGGTGTAGAGACATCTAAGCTATAACATGGATGCTTGCAGTTGACATGTACAATGGATTAACCCAACAAGAAATCACCATATTGTCAATGACAGATACTCTAAAGAATAGTAAATGTAAGTGATCCTTAGACTTGATATCTAAATGGAATCTTGAGTATGGATGTCACTTTTTTATTCTATTTGGAGTTACACTATAAATGGGTAACAATGGATAGTTTTGGGGGTGATACGAAGTACGGAAGGATTGTGAGTGATTAATAGACGATTCACCACTCCTAAAAAGTTAGGAGGAGATATTTCTATGGCAATTTGTAAGAGATCATGATGAAGCCTTTGATCAAAGCACAAGTTTAATTAGAAAATGGTTTATAACCAATACTCAAAGATCATGATCTCCAGTACAAAAAATCTAAAGCATATATTTAAATATGAAGACAAATAACCTCTATATACTAGATTGGGATATATCAAGGTGAAGGGATAATAATTACACAGGAACTAGCTTTTGAAAGAGAAAGTCTGCTCACCTGACTATTCTCAAAACTTGGGTGGCTATGTCATGTTTCTATATGTCATTCATGGTCTATGGACATGAATTAAGGATTAATGAATTAAAAGAGCTTAATACATTAACCATAATATGATAGTGTTAATTCATGATTCATTGCAAAGCTATTAGGAACCTAAATGGTCACACACATTAACATCAAACTCTTTATGGGCCGAAATGTAATCATGGAAGAGTTCATGGGTGCAATTGAAATATTTGATACTTCAACGACTCAAATATAATTATGGGGTCACAAACATAATTATCTAAAATTTGTGGGATGTATTGTAATACATCAAAACCTCATATTAGTTGGATTTGAATTTGAAGGAACTAACTCATATAGATGAGTTAGCGAAATTGACTACCATATTTATGTGATATATGAAGTTTATTTTATTTTGTTAATCCAAATTTCATTAAGTATAAATAGGGTATGTACAGGGGAAGAAAAAAGTAGAAGAAAATACTAGAAGAAAAAAATATATACTATGACCCCTAGGAGGTACCAACTAGATCTATTCTTTGAGATTGATTTGAATACCATGCCTTTTCATCCTTCCCACCTTCTGGTGTAGCTAAGGGTGATTTGGTACATGGATCACCTAGCGTCATAGAAGATCACAAAGCATCTTAGCATTCAGATTATCACCATTATCCGCTCTTCATCAAATCAAAATATCATGACTGTCACATTGTCAATTCCTATCATATAGATATTGGTACAAAGTTTGGTTATATTTGGTGAGTTATCCCTGTAATGAGTGAAGGGGTGGTACTTCGAGTAGGCATGCATATCAGATCAAAACCAAAGAAAATAAACTAGAAGGACCTATCTAAGCCTATGGCATAGTTTCCATCAAAACACATATCACATTGATCCCTAGATCATCTTGGGCCTTAGAGTTGAGTCTGGTAGATTGCACAGAAGTGACATAGTTCCTCGCAATGGATGTTTTAGTCCATTGAGAATCAGGTCATACTCTATGCTTGTAGGTTTATCAAATGGTGGGATAAGTCCACGTATTGAGGGGGGTGATTGTTTTTAAGCTCCTTCATAACCTGTACAACAATGGAAAAACAATAGAGTAAATGTAGCACAGTTACAAGTAAAAAGGCAGAAGATACCTGACCAAGTGGTCTTCAGGTGAGTCCTCATCTCCTACATTCTCCTTGTGTCACTGATTTTATATTTGTCATGTTTTGCCCCAGCACACAGGGAGTAGTCTGTTTGCATCAGAGAGGAATCAGACTTATCATTGTTCTGTTTACCGCAGTAGTTACTAGCTTGGGTGGAGGACAGATTATTCACAAATTATCCTCAGAATTCAAGACATGTAGATGGATTAAGCATCCAGTCAGATAGTGTGTAAGGAAACAAGGCCACATTTCTTATAGATCTTAGTTGCATACACAATGTTCGTTGAATTACATGGATTGTATTCTGCACATTTACCTTTTTGCCTTGAAAATGAGAGTTGTTTCTTGCTTTCCAGATCTGCCATATCAAGGATATCCATACTGATTTCCACGCATCAATGTGGAGTTCAGCAGGTTTCATTGCTAATAAGTCTTGGAGGGGTAGGCAGGAAATGCATAGCTACTGCAGGGAGGGCAGCATTATGCAGTTGCTGTTGCTGAGGTAGCAACCTCTCTTGAATACCCTACCACATATAAGAAGAAAATAAGCAGGTGCTAAATAAATGGACTATTGTTTCCTAACCTGTCAGACAGAGGGGGCATGTTGCATCCTGTTGTTGGGGGGATGATGTGTCTTAGCTAGAGGGTTGCTTTTATTGTTAGGGCATTTTGACTGGCCCTCTATTTCAGGATCATTTCCTTCATAGGATAGAATTTTTTCCAAATCCTGTTGTGGTTGTCCAGTGCCTCCAGTGAGTACATCGGTTGACCTGCCTCACACATTGCTTTGTAAGCTCCCATGACCGTGTACTTCCCATTTGTGTGTCAATCAAAGACATAATGGCCATCTCCTGTCCCCTCAGGCTTGATATCCTGCAGAAGAAGAAGTAGAGTTGTTAGATCAACCTGTTCATGAGTACGCAATTCTCTTCTCCAGTTTAATGACCAAGTCCAAAGATCAAATTCCCAACTTCCAGCAGCTGTTACGCACAGGTCTTGATTATCTGATAACCTGTAAAGCCTAGGATACTGAGTAGTTAGCTGAGAATTATTATATTATTTGTCCTTCCAAAATGGAGTACTCCTCTAACATCCAAGCTTGATCCTGACTGCTTAATGAAACCATGTGCTCTGCAAAGTGTCTTGCAGTTCCTTACACCATGAGGACGCATATCTGAGACCTCTTCTTCTTCCTCTCATCCCTGATGTGCTCATCTAAGGTGGTTTGAGTTTCCTGAAGACCTCCACTTCCAGTACTCCATCTTTACCATACTTGGACTACAGTATCTCAATGGCAAGGTTATTCTCTCTTGAGAGGATTTTTTCACCCCATTTACCTAGCATTGCACATTTACCTAGCATGGCAAGGTTATTCTGTCATGAGATATGTGAATTTAGTTGCTATTTTCTTCCAATTTAAATGCATGCATATGATACATATCCAATGAGATTACTTGCAGTGAATTTTTTATATACAAAGAGTTTTATATGAAGGTTGAGCAAAAAAGTTCTATAAAACCATTGAACAAAACCATGGGTGGTTCACAAACATGTATACATGTATGGCTAAGATTAAAAGTTAATCCACTTAGATGGACATGTGTTTGAATCTCAAGTCCATATCTAACTCTATAAATACCTTGATACTTTCATATGGCAAGAAGTTTATACATTTGTGTGTCTTGATAGAAGAAAAGAAAAGCTTCCTCTCTAGAACATGTCTCTACCCGAGAGCTCGTAGAGAAAAATGGTGAAAATTTTGTTAAATTTTCTTCTCATCTTCTTGGACCACAAGTGAGGAACTAGCACAACATACACACACACATATATTGTTATACCCTCCTATGGTTGTGGTGGTGTAGACTTTCGTAGAGGGTGGTCATTCGAGCACCTGCAATGATAATAACTTGAAGAATTTTGTGAAAACTCCAAGAAAAAAGGCATAACATTCTTATTTCTCTTGTATTAAAGCTATGTGAATCAGCATGGATCCTTGGCTTGAAACTCTCATAATTTTGATTATGTACACACTTGTCTTATGCTTTCACTCATTTGGGTATGTTATGACACGTAGTGTAGCATGAGTTCTTACAAGTGGTATCAGAGCCATCATGTTGATTCTTGCATGACATGCAAGCTATAATACATCGCTTTTGTGTCAAAAGACAATAAATTATGAATGTGTTTATGTTGCTGCATGTTTCTTGAAAACTGCATTTTGAAATCAAAACTTGTGTTTTAAGCAGCGTATGTAGATTTTGAGATCAAAAGTAGTAGTAGTAAAGGGCACGATTTTTGTCCTCAATGATGTTGTAGAAGCAAGAGTTATTTCTCAAAAATAATTAGAGATTACGCCTAGTGAATGCCCTAAAAATAGTGGCATAGTTGGGACAAAAAGTGTCCAGCCCGAGGGAAGTATGAGCAATTTGTTGCTCATGCTCACAATTACATTTTCAAGAATTTGTTGCATGTTATGATTCTTATTTGTACACTAACTTTACATGCTTTCATTTAATTAAGAATTATTTTTAATGCATGATGGTTGATCATGGACTAGAACGCAATAGAATTGTGGTTTGTAATGATTGTTATTACTTAAATTCTTGAAAGTGTGTTTACAATAGTTACATTATATTGAAATATGGCTTGCATGCCATGCCTCTCTATTATTGTTGATGTAATTCTTTTCCCATCTCACTCCCTCTAAATGTAACTTGTGGTTTCTCAAAATGAATGTAATGTACATTAGTTTAGTAGGAGGTGAAATGTGAGAGGTAGGATAGGAATTATCTAACTCAATAGTGGAGGAGGTACCAAGAAGAACCCAACAAAGTGGAGATGCAAGGAGTTGCATATCATCAAGGAGTTGATGACCATACTTGGGAGTCAAGAAAAACAACTATTTTTCCACATTTGTGGTGGAGATGCAAAGAGCTGCATGTCTTCAAAGAGTTGAAGACTACCCTTAGGAATCACTCACCTAGCCCTCAATGGCCTAGGGATTAGTAAAGTCCCTGATCATCCACGTCTATTTTTCTTTATTTAACATACTATATATTTTATTATTATGTCAGAATAATAGGATATGCATGCTATAAATGATGAGATCAAACAATATTTATGTCTCCCCCTTTTGAAAAGTATTTGAAAAGGATGATGACTTTCATTATTATTAGAAAATGGTCCTCTTGATTGGTGGTTCATTTGTTGAGCTAACTCAATGTGGCCATCTATCTTGAAGGGTGTTTACCATAAAAGTTATGAACTTTCTGAATAATGGTACTTGACTTAATTAAAACTCTTGGTTTTTTGAGCTAACTCAAGGCTTTGAGGGTTTAGAGGCTAAGTCTTGGAAAGGTCATTTGCATACTACCCAAGTAAAAGTAAGGAGTTGCAAAATATTGCAATTGTTAAACAGTTAAATACCCTTGTTAATCATAGATGGCTTGTTGAGCTAACTCATGATTTGACTATGGTTCGATTGGGATCCTTGACCCACTAAAAGATTAACGAACCTTTCGAATCAATATAGAAAAGGGTTCTTGACTTGCAAAAAAATTGTGGGAGTAAAATGGATATGTTTTAAAGTCCACTATATTCATTTTGTAGATATGTATGATAGCAAAGTCTTATTTTACCTTTACTTATTTATTGTAGATGTCGACTACACAATTAAATCTTCGTTCTATTCTAGTATCCAATAAGTTGAATGATTCAAACTACTTGGAATAGCAACGAAATTTGAGAACCGTTATCAAATCTAAAAAATTGCTCATGTCTTTTAGATACCCAAAACCAATCCTCCGGAAGAGGATTCATCTAGGCTAGTTCAATCTGCTTACAGTAGTAGGTTAAAGGGTATGTCCTTTCCCAATGTCTAATGTTGGCATCCATGATTCCAGAGCTTCAGAAGCAAAGTGAGAACTTAGATGCCTACACAATGATGGGGTACTTCAAAGAGTTGTTTGAGGCTCAGTCTCGGATTGAGAGGTATCAATTGAACAAAGAGTTGATAAGATCCCAGATGAAAGAGGGATCTTTCATGGTTGCCCATGTCATTATGATGCTTGGTCTCATGAAGAGTTTGAGAGAGTTGGGTACAAACATAGAAGGTGAACTTTGCACGAATTTGATCCTTCAATCCTTCCAGATAGGTATTCCCAAATTATCATAAACTACAACATGAATAAGATTCAAGTTCTATTTACTTAGTTTGTTAATATGTTCCAAGTCACTGAAAGTGAACTGAAGAAGAGAAATGGTATAATTTTGCTAGCGTCCTCTTCTAAAGGTAAATGTGTGCATAATGCCAGGCTTAAGAAACAAAAAGGCAAGAAGACAGCAGTGAAAGCGAGTGATGAGGTGAACATGGGAAAGAAACCTGAAAAGGGCACTTGCTTCAATCATGGCAAGACTAGCCACTGGAGACCCAACTACAAGGATTATCTTGAATCCAAGAAGAAGCTTAACGAAGAATCTTCATTAGGTATCTATATGATTGATATACTATTTACTTACGCTTTAAATACCTGGGTATTAGATATCATAGCCCCTATTCACATTTGTAATAATTTGAAGGGGCTGAAGTCAAGTATAACGGTGGCAAAAGGAGAAATGGACCTTCAAGTAGGCAATGGAGCAAGAGTTGCTTCACCAACCGTCGGGACTTAGTATATAGAGTTAGCCAACGGGATTGTGTTAAAATTGTATAACTGTTATTATGTTCCACTATTGACTATAAACATTGTATATATTTCTCGCTTAAACTATGAAGGATATTCTATTTTGCAATGCAACAATAGTTGTAATGTTTCAAGAAACAAAATTTGATATTGTGAAGGCCGTAATATTAATGGTCATTATGTTTTGAACATACGTGAACCAACACTAAGCATAGATACCAAGAAGAGGAACATGAAAAACGTCAGTCTTTCATACCTCTGGCATTATATACTTAGTCACGAAGGCAAAGACAGCATATCTAAAATGTACCAAAGTTGTCTTTTGGGATCATTTGATTACGAATCATTTGAGACGTGTGAGTCTTGCCTACAAGGAAACATGATTAAAACTCCTTTTAAGGAGAAATGTCTACAATGTTACTTAGACTAATACACGGTGATGTATGTGGTCCAATGTCAATAAATTATAGAGGTGGTTTCTTATACTTTATAACATTCACGGACGACCATTTTAGATATGATTGTGTACTTAAGAAAGTCAAGTCTGAAGCCTTTGAAAAGTTCAAATACTATAAGAATGTTGTTGAGAAAAAATTGGGAAAGAGTATCAAAGTACTCCAATGAGATAAGGATGGTGAATACGTGAGTACAAAATTTCAACATTATCTGAAATCCCATTGTCTGTTCCCATAAAGGACTCTCTCGTACACTCCATAATTGAATTGTGTGTTGGAAAGGAAGATATGTACCTTATTGGATATGGTGTGACCCATGATGAGTCGAGCAAATCTTTCAAAATCGGTATCGTGCCTTAAATACTGCATCTCTCAAGTTCTTAATCGTGTTCCATCTAAATCGGTTGACACCACTACATATGAAATATGGTTAGGTAAGAAAAAAAACCTCAATTACTTGAGAATTTAGGAAAGCCCGTTTGATGTGAATTTTTGCTCGCGGAATGTAAACATGGAGTCGGGAAATTATTCTTGCACAGTAGATACACGAATAACACGATTATCAAACTGAACGAAACTAAAATCAGATAAAAATTCAGAATGTATGATGGAAAGAAACGGAGATAGAAGAAACATATTATGCCGTACAAACCCAATCAAATGTGGAACATCAACCCCTAGGCAACTACTACGCTAGAAACGATTGTAAACCAGAGGTCCAATCGAACGCCTACCCGAGGATCTATTCTATGATAAATACGAGTGTCATAGAATCAACCTGTACATGTACCCTGGGATGCATACAACTTAGTTCTCTTTAGAATATGAATTCAATAAACTAAGAGAGATCTCTCAAAGTTCATAATGAAATTAACGCCAAAAATCTTTTTTGAAAAGAGTGAAATCTGCCTTTAAATAGGATACAATTTCAATGGGCCTAGATTCTAATCCCTGGACTTTATTTGAGCCCATCCTAACTTAGTCCCTAACAACTAGGAAATTACATAATTACATAAAAATTCGAAATTCTAACAAACTAATGGACTAATTTAATTAAAATAAATAATAAGGAAAAAAAGATCCATCTCGGCATCTTCTAGCAGGGACCGTGACCTCCCACACGTGCAACACCCTATATGCTCGATCTGGTCACAATAACTCGCATGCCAACTTCCAAATTGACAATAGGATGTTCCGAAAATAATAACTCATCATCGGACCGTTAGAACTTGATCTCCTTTTGTCACAATATGGATTTATAAGTTTTGTATCACTGGGTAAAAATGCAGATCGATCCAAATTCGTTTAGATCTATGACCGCCAATAAAAACGAGGTTGTACAGTGCTGCAAATAGCAGTTCGTGACTAAATAAGAGCAGTCTGTTCCAAAATATATATCTCACGATCTGACCGTTCCAATACGATCTCCTTTGAACACGAAGATGAAAATGAGTCTTCTAACTCCAGTTAAACTTTCAGACCGATCCGAACATGTTTGAATCTCTGATTGGAAGAAACCATAAAATTGCGCTTTGCTGTAATTTGCATTGCAAGGTCCAATTAGTTTAAACCATGCAAGAATCCAAATTTATCTCGGGTCTCCAACATTCATATCATCCCCTCCCTCCTGGTAAGGATTTGTCCATGAATCCAAATCTTCAAGTGAATTAGAATACTCTGCATAAACTTGTAACTGTCGCAATTGCTATTGAAGATCGTATCATCCCCCATTTCTTGAAAAAAAATCGCCCTCGAATTTCGACTTTACGATTGACCTTCTCCAATAAATCATAAGGACCATTAACATAAATAATGCTCAAAACATGACACGAATTCATTGCAAACCTGAAAGGTAGTTCATCTTTAAACTATCTTGCTCCAAGTCTGAACCATAAATCACACTCGCAACGACTAGTGGTGCACTATCAATGTCATATGTTCCTTGAACGGTTCCAGTCCGATCCCATCGTGATGGCACTGCATTCAACACCGTCGCAGGTCCTGGTACAAATCGAACAAGGTGATTTGATTTGGGTGTCTCTACTCGAAAATTAGAACTTGACTCTTTCCCCTATTTTCCTCAAGTGAAGAATCCGTTATAGGAACTACCACAATGTCGGTTGGAGAACTAAAATCTTCTACTGATTTCTCAACAAGAAATGAAATATCTTGTAAAACAACTTCCTCTCTTCGTGAATAGGCTAACTCGGTGTTCACGATCCCATCGGTCATAAGTAGGCTAAGGGTGCTTGGATCACTCTCCTTAATCTCATCCTCACTACATACATCTCCCTCATCGGTCACCTTTTGATCACATTCTGAAAGATTCTTTCTAGGCCATTTGTTCACTCCTTCTTGGGAAGAAACAACGGATTTCGTGCAATTAGTAGCTGCTTCTCAAAACTGTCGTTCAATCTTCTCTGCATAAGACAGTAAATCCTCAATACCATGACAGTGAAGGGTGTACCTATCCAATTAGCGCCGAATATTCTGATTGAAGCCATAGATGAATCTAGCATTGGCTGACTCAACATATTCTTCTACTCCTGCTTTCAATTTCAAGGATAGTCTCTCATGATAATATTCAATAACTGAATGATTACCTTGGCGTAGATCTAGCAATT
>JAOWBN010225670.1:0-12910 GCA_028565015.1 Pinguicula moranensis | reverse complement strand
GGCGGCACGCCGGGCCGGGTCCGGGCCGGGCGCGGGCCGGGCCCGGGCCGCGGGCCTCTTTGGGCATGTCTACCTTGGAGTAGAGAAGGTTATATTAACTAAAAAAGTAGACACAACCCAAACCCAACCTTATAATTCGTTGTTCCGGACCCTGGACACCTATGCACAAAAGTTAACATGTCACGTGTTCCGGGCCCGCCAAATGCTTGCACACTCTCTAGGTGCTTCCTTGGGTGACGGAATCAATTCAGGCAGGCACTCTAGCGAAGCTAAAAATCTCCCAAATTGAAACTCCTAGACACAAGAATCAAGATACCGTCTTCTATTCTGAAGCTGCCCTGAATTTGTATTTTTCAAGGTTCTCTGTGGTATCTCTGACTCTCACATCAAAGCCCTTTTACTCGGAATTCTCGTTACCCAGATTCTAGGGTTTTGTTTCAAATCATCTTCTATTCTACAGGTACTTTGATTTTTTTTTTCTATCATTCTGAAGTTCTCTGCTATTGCATGGGCCTTTCTGTGCGTGTGTGCATGTGTGGATTTTGAAGTGTAATGAACTTTGTGATCTGTTTTTTTGTTCCTGTGAAGACTTGCTGCGGAGACGTGCTTTACTCTAGCAACTCTTTAGTTGTTGGTCTACCGACTTGTTTTAGGAGACTTCACCTTCTGTCCTTTTCTATTAAATTTTGTAAAAATTGCTTCTTGATTTATCTGATATTTGAAATTGAGTTTTTAGCCTAATTTTGATGGGATAGGCTCAAAGGTGGCGTAGATTTCGACAGGTTGACCCATATGTAACGAAGAAATTAGTGTGGAAATTTTGATATTTGATTTTCTGTGCGAGAACGGACCATGAAGTTGGTGAATTTCAATAAGAAAAAGGGAGAGAAAGGTGTATAACCTGCATTCAAGGGCATCTTGTGAACAGCAATTAAGTTGAAATACGAGTGATATTTTTCTTCCATTGTTCTCCACTTTATCTGGTATTATGCCTTATCCCAATTTCCAGTTGCCTATTTTAGTTGGAATCGGATATCTTTTACTGGAAGCAATATAGAAGTGCATAATGCTATTAATATTTTGTTTTCCTTGATGGTTATAGCGTGCAAGTTTATGTTAAGCACTTGTCTCTGTTTCACTTTTTTTTTCTGTACGAAAGGTGAATGCGACTTACTTCAAGTTGATTTTGGTATAAAGATCAAGTTTAAATAGAGGTGTGGATGGAATCATGGAGGTGCAACCAAATTATGGAGCTGACGTTACAGGAAATAATTTATTATTCCTTTGTTAAACCTATGGTCATGAATATACAAGATAGCATGATTCAGTTTAAGGGCTATTTCATGAGCCATGCTACTCAATTTGGTTTGTGGCATTTTGGGGTACATATATGCAGACATTTTATGGTATCTCTCCATAATGTACTTATTTTAAAATTTCTACATTCCTTTAACCCACTTGAATTAATTAGGACTTGCAAGTGAGGATTGCTTGGGGTCTTTCGTGGATCATGAAATCCAATTCTAAAGGTGATAATCAAGGAGACCCCAATATTCATAATGCTGCGAACTCGACTGTGTGCCTTGATCCATGGTGGAATAACACTGGTTATAGTTCCTTTAATCCTGCAATGATCCGAGGAAATGTATCAAATTCGTCATCCATGGAACAATCTGTGGATGTGCAATCACAGTCTGAAGGTGGACAAAATGATGAAGATGATGAGACTTCAAAACAATCTCCTAGTGCTACAGCTTTGCTGCAAGGTACTACTCAGACTTTTTGAATAAATGCTGGATTTTGGTACGGATAAATGAAATTTTATCTGAATTAGTTTTCAGCATCTTCTCTGATTGTGTTCTGGTATCATACCTTGATATCTGTGGGGTTTTGGTGTGTGATACTGGACTAACGACTTTGGCTATGGCTGAGTTTCTCATGCAATCTTAGATGGCCTTTCTGTTTAAGATTTATCTATGTGCTTGTGCGGGAGAAGAGATGTGTTCTTTTTCTCAAATTCTTGTTTAAAGATGTCTGTGGCTGGTATATTCATGGCATGATCGTCCCCATTTCTTGTTGAACTGCCTTAGCTACATGTAAAGGATGGACATTCTGACCATCTTCCAACCCAAAGCTTGTTTGCAATTGATTGATGAAAGGTGGAGTGCTCATCGAGATAATAATCTTATGCTTGAGTTTGGATGTATCAAAAATTTATCATAAAGCATTAGAGTTTCCGTCTTATGTCTCATAATAATCGATGCTAATGATCATTTGTGACAAGTTCAGACAGAAACTATAAACGGGATCCTCCGAATCATCATCAAGTTCCAACTACCTTACATCCAAGAAATGATGGGGGGTTCACTCAAGGCCCACGATTTGAGCTCATCGGGCACTCTATTGTAAGATTTCTACAGTTATGGGATTTAAATGATAAAAATAATAGATTGCTGCTCTTTCTTCGTCAGGGTAATTATTTCAAGTTAATATTAAAGAGTTTAATCTGTTCTTTTCAGGCTTGCGGCTCAAATCCTTATGACCCATATTATGGAGGATTTGTAGCACCCTATGGCCAACCTTTGGTACAGAACTGATCTTACATTTAACTACTGCAGAACCAGTATCGTCATTGTTACCTCATGTTCTAGGAAAGATGTACGTGTTGTAAATAAACATAAGAACTATGCTAGTATGTTCCTGTTTTAGTCATTCTGCACTTCCTATTTTTGTGGTAGTATTCTGAATCATGGGGTGAAGGCCTGAGGAAGACAGTTATTAACTTTATTTTTTTCCTGGCATACTTTTCCTCTCCGTTAAGTATTGGGATTTTATTCACTGAATCCTCTCTATGCATATCTTTGTAGTCTGACGTTTGCCTTGGACATAATATTTTGATTTCTACAATTTGTTTAAGGTTTAATGCTCCCACAGATTAAAAATTTACTTCTATTATAGGTTCGACCTCCTTTGTATGACATGCATCACGCGAGAATGCCACTGCCTCTCGAGATGGCACAGGAGCCTGTTTATGTGAATGCCAAGCAGTACCATGGTATTCTAAGACGTCGTCAATCTCGCGCTAAAACTGAGCTTGAAAGGAAACTAATAAAAGCACGAAAGGTGTTCTTTCCCCAGCTTTTACTGTAAATATTTCTCAAAATGATGGTAACTAACATTTATTTCTGTCATTAACAGCCTTATATCCATGAATCCCGACATCAACATGCCTTAAGGAGGGCAAGGAGTTCAGGGGGGCGCTTTGCAAAGAAGTCCAATGATGATGTTTCCAATGGTACCAATCCTGGCCCTCCTACTCTGACACAATGTCATAGTTCATCAAGTTCTGAACAGTTTCTCCCAGAAACAAGTTGCGCCAAAGTGCGCGAGGATCAAGAACTGTCCAAGAACAATGTCGAGAATTCCAGGAAGCAAATCAACTCACCAGCCTCCTTTAATGGTCTGTGACTCGGAAAGTACGAATATGAGTGTACTACTCGGACTCGTGTCTTTTCCCAGCTGGGCGGCAATTCATTCTTGGCTGTTTTTACGTGTTTTAGTGTTGTGGGGATGAACGATATAGTTGCCTTCTTTCTGATATTGTTGCTTCCCCTTGTGTACAAATTGTCTTTAGTAGTAGTAGCTTCAAAGTTTAAACAGTGTACTGAAGTAGGGAAACCAAGCTTGCTCCTATTGTAGAGGTTGTTTTTAAGGAGGACACCTGTTTTACATTGTGCAAAAAATCTTGCGTGTTCGAGTTCTATCAAGTTGCATGTCATTATGCTAGTTATGTTATGTAATACCAAAAATGTATGAAGTTCAAGCGTAGGATGTTAACCCGTACCGCCCATCACAGGGTGCATGTTCGGCTATTTTTTGAAAACATATGGGGCAGGTTGGGCCCGTGTTTGGAAACCGGCCGACGGAGTCAGTACACTTTTAAAACGGGTGTTACGATGTGAATTTGTTTTGTCTCGTTTGATTCATTTGGCATCATAACCCATAAAAAAAATATTATTTTATTTGATTTAATTAATATTATAAATATATTTTTAATTTATAAAAATTTTATTAAAGAAAATTATTTTTCTACTTAATAAGGTTGAAAATAAAATTTGAATAGATGAGAAAGGGGATGAAATATTTATATGCACGAAGTGAGGGAAGATTTTGTGTGAAATTCGTGTAGCAAAAATGGCATGTCCCATTTTCAACCTACAAAAAGGGAAAACATTTAATTAGAATAAAATTGCAAGATTAAATATACAACATTGATAGCTCAATGGTTCGAATACTTGCCGATTTACCATTTGACTTTAGGTTCAAATCCTGCTTAAAATAATTTTAGGCATTTTATTTAATGCAAACGTGTGAACGGGCTTACAGTTCGGCATATGGGCGGTCTAGGTCTTAAACGGGTTTCGCACCATAAAATTGGATCGGACCATTTTTTAAATGGGCTAAACCCGTATCCGCTCGTTTTGTATAAGCCCGAACTGTTTAATCCGTTTAACCCTTTTAATCTGTTTATATAAATGTATATCCGTTTAATCATATTAAACCATTTTAACCCGCATATTTTCAAAAAGAATGAAATTAATCAATTTCTAAAACCTCTAAAGTTTAAATTCTAACTTAAGGTTTATAAATTTTAGGATTTAGTTTAAGATTTAGGTTATAACTCTTAAATCTTAAATAAACCATAAGGCCTAAACTAAACCCTAAAATTTATAAACTTATAAGCTTAATGTGTAAACCATAAAGTATAAACTATATTCAATTTGTACCCTAATTATATAAATACCCTAAGTTTATAAGTTCACAAAGTTTGGAGCAGAGCATGCTTATAAATATATACAAACTTATAAACTTGGGATATATATTTATAAACTTTGGATGTATATATATAAGTTATATACTATATATAAGTTTAAAGTTATAAGTTGATACTCTAGTCCCTGAGTTTATAAATTTATAGTTACAAAATTTATAAGTTATATTTTTAAGTTACAAATTTATAAGTTTATATAAACTTAGTTTAAAGATATGAGTATGAATTATAAAAAAACTGGAAAAAAAATTGAAAAATAATACGGTCTAAATGGGTTTTGCCCGTATCTGCCTAAATTAAAATTTAATAAACTGTATCTGCCCATTTTACTAAACGGTTTAGTCCGGACCGCCCGTTTTAAAGTTCTAAACCGCCTAAAATCGCCAATTTTTTAAACGAGCGGACACGAAAATGGTCCGGACCGGGCTAAAACAGTTTTGGCCCTTTTAGCCCGGGTCGTATGCCTCTCTCTAGGTGGACTGAACGCACCCATTTCTTCCAATATAGCATGCCGCCACCGGGCGGGGCAACCCGTTAACCATTAAAAATTGGGCGAAATGGGTTGGGCGTCAGGCATCGGGCGGCGGGAATGGTGTCTGCATGCTGTTGGGTGGCTGAGAATCTACACAACTACAAGTTAATTAAAAATGAGTAATTCAGATAAAAGAATTACTCAAATTAGCATTTACATCAATATTCTTATAAATGGCAGCCCTACAGAGGAGTTTTATTCGAAGAGAGGCCTAAGACAAGGTGATCCGTTATCACCATTCCTCTACCTACTAGCAGCTGAAGGCCTCTCTACCATGATCAACAAGGCCTCTAAGATTGGCAGATTTAAGGGGGTGGAAATTGGTACAGAAAAAATCCAACTTTCACATTTACAGTTTGCGGATGATACTCTATTCTTTGGACAAGAATCATGGTCATCTGTGCAGTCACTTAAGGCCACTATACTAAATTTCGAGCTAGCTTATGGTCTTAGAATAAACTTTAGGAAAAGCAGCTTATTAGGTAACAACTTGCCTCAGGAAACTTTAGAAGACATGGCTGCCTATCTATGATGTAAGACTAAATCTCGTCCAAGATCTTATCTGGGACTCCCTGTGGGAGTTTCGGCAAAAAAAAAAGCAGTCAACTTGGTCCCTAGTCCAAAAACAGTTCTCTTCAGTACTCAGTACATGGAAACATCAATTTCTCTCCATGGGAGGCAAGCTGATAGTGATCAATTCTGACCTCTTAGCCTTACCTACACATTTCTTTGGGTTTTTCAAGGCAGCACAATCTGTACTGAATAAACTAACGCAACTACAAAGATCTTTTCTGTGGGGAAGCAACAAGAATGAGAGAAAGGTATCCTGGGTAGCTTGGAACAAAGTGACTACTCCGAGGAATGAAGGGGGCCTGGGAGTTAGGAATTTAAGGGCTTTCAACGAAGCAATGTTGGGTAAGTGGGGACATAGAATCCTGGGAAATGAGAAAAGCCTAGCCATGGATATACTTAGATCTAAGTATGGAAGGCAAGGATTACTATCAGTTGGGAACCTATCCGAACTAATCAGACCTTCAACCACAAATGATAAAACTAGAGGAACAAGAAATGCATCCAACTGGTGGAAAGAGCTGCAGGAAACATTCTCCCCACACTGGTTCCTACGGAATACTAAGATCAAACTAGGATCTAGAGAGGGGCTGAAGTTCCGGACTGACATTTGGATCAACAACTCTGCATTGGCAGTAAGTTTCCCTAGACTTTTTAGAATGGTCTCTAACAAACAATTGTATGTTTCTGATGCAAGTCTTTGGATTGAAGATAACTGGATTTGGACGTGGGCATGGAGAAGACAGCCTAGAGATTCAGAAATGGGAGATCTAAATAACCTGCTAGCCACACAAAACCAAATGCTCAGATAAAAGACAGGTATTCTTTCGAGGGAACATCTGATGGTAGCTATAAGGTAAGCAACGCATATAAAGAAATCATCTCAGCCCTCCCCCTAACATATTCTGAACATGAGAAGCCACATATACTGAATATCTGGAACATTTTCACCCCTATGAAAGTACTAATCTTCTCTTGGAAGTGTATGCAAAATGCAATTCCTACCAAAGCAAACCTACAATGCAGGAACATAATTCAGCAATTAGAAATAAGCTGCCCACTTTGCCAAACAGAAAATGAAACAGTGCTGCACTTATTTTCAAAATGTTCAACTATCTTGTAGGTATGGCAACTCATGATAGCCTAGTTATCACTGGACATCCAGGAGCTACCAGTTAACAACAAAGTGCCAACCTTGCACATCTTCCTGGAGATCAAACCAAGTTCTGTCAACATTGAAGCATGGAAAACAATATGGTTAGCCTTGATTTGGACTATATGGAAATATAGAAACCACCATTTATTTAAGGTATCGATAAAAAGGTATCACAGCTTCTATCCATTATACAAAATTCAGCTTGGCAGTGGATTAGAGCAAAAAGAACCCCTAGTTTATTTACTTACAACATGAATGATTGGGTGATAAATCCCCTATTTTGCTTGGCCTTCTATACTTAACCCAACTGGGGAAATGATAGAGATCATGATATGTGATATTTAATGCAAATAAGCTTTTGGCTATAAGCGTTGATAATTCTTAACGTTCTGGATGTTCGAGGCTCAAGACGCATTTGTAGGGTAACATGGCGAATCCAAAAGAGTCCTAATCCCAAATGAGTCTTAACCCCGGAGATAGTCCTAATTCAACAAGGAGTCTTCTTCCAACAAGGAATCCTAATCTAACAAGGAGTCCTATACGAGCAAGGAGTCTGAAATTGATGATCCAAGGAATCTGGACTCGAGAAGAAGGAAATGGACCCAAAGGCCCATTTATGCTTAGTGGACCCCATGGCCCACTTGAAATGGCCCGACCAATATCATGATCCAAGTCATGCCCAAGAGCAAGCCCAAATGAATAGTGCACGTTTTTGGAGGTTTGTGGAGTCCAAGGACAAGTGGAAACAAGACCAAGTCCAAGGATTTAATGGATGAGGAAGTTTCTCTCCAAAACTTATCCAAAAGGATTCCTTCCTTATCCAAAGCCCCTTTGTCCTCATCCAAAGACCCTTGTCCTTATCAAAATAATTAGATAAGGTTATTGCTTTATTTGTTCTTATCTAAACTAGGTTTGTTCCTATCAAGTAGGAAACACTTTTAAGGTTATTAGGACACATAGAATTCATCCTCTACTCCTATATAAAGAGGATGAACGCCCCATGTAAGAAAATGAATAAGTTTTATGAAGTTTTACGTTTTTACGTATTGTGAGATTGTATTCTCTTTTGGTTTTAAACCATATTCGACTTATCTTTTCTATTCGAGTCAAGTGGCGTCGTTTTCAAAGAACTTATCCTTAATTCTTGGTTGATACATTAGTTATCTTTAGGGGGTTATTTGGTGGCGTTCTCTATTACAGTTTTCGTGACTTCTCGTTGGTTGACACAAGTTATCTTGAGGCGAAAACACAACTAATTCGTCCTTTTTAGATCTTATTTTCGAATCTTGAATTGGTGTGGGGTGTTGCAACAAGTTCAGTAAGGATTCATATCATAAAGAGTTTGGCCCACAACTTGTCCACAATTTGTCATGACATGGGACGTGTAATGAGCATTAAAGGTGGTCAAAACCGTGTGGAATGAGAAGGGACTTGATCTTGTTCGAACTCCAAGTGTTGGTCAAGTCTTGCACATGAAACAAGGATGAAGGCAAGCCTCATTGGTTGGTCAAGGCTTGAAGATATTGGACCATCACTAGCTCATAAATATGAAGGCTTATTAACTCCTTCAAGGTCTAAACTTTTGGCTATAAAAGGCCCATGTAGTAGCTTGAGTTTGATAGTTCATTTTGAGTTTCAACTTGTAAGACATTTGGGATCAAATCCTCTAGTCTTTTCAAAGCTTTAATTTACAACTTATCTAAGACTTGTTTCGGGTTTTAATGGCGTTTACTTTTTGAAACACACGTAGACTTAGTTCTCACCTCTTATATAGGTTAAGGGTTAAGGACTAGATAAGTGTTTGACCAAAACGGGCGGCTTCTATTTTTACACCGGCGAGTTTGCCCACTCGTCCACCCATTTACCTGGAAGAAGCTGCCATGTTCCCATTGGCCCAGTTGTTTCTTCATTAATCAACCGCAGATATAATCATTCCCATTACAAAATCGAGCAAAATTTGTTGAGGGAGGGGGGCAAGTTTTAACGGTTTGAATAAAGTAGGGCGGATTGGGTTAAATTAGGTTCGATTGGGTATGCACGTTTAAATATTGTGGTAGAAACTAGAATAGTTAAATTTATCTCTCATTTTTTGAGATTATTTTACTATCAATATCGGTCGGATATGCATGTTCAAAAATTACTATGAGCGATACAAAGGCCAACAATTTTCAGCTAGCTTCATAATTACAAATGTCAAATAAAATAATCCACCAAAATATTGTATCATCAAAAATAATTATATCAAAGAATAGTAAAAAAATAATATATATACTATTGGAATTAGTTAATATATAAATATTTAATTGTGTTGATAGATATCATTATTGAAGCCTGGCCTGGTAGTCTGAGTAAATGAATTTTTCAATTCCACACAGGTTCCAATCCAAATAGGCTCATCAAGTTTTGTTTTTAATTTCTAAAAAAATCTGAAAAAATGCTAACTTGGATTCAATCCATGATCTCACGGATCGCAAAGCCAGCTATTAACAAACTCATCTAAAAAGAATTTGTGTTATAATATCGAAGCATTATGTATATAGCATTCTTGGGGATTAAATTAAAAAATATTTTTTTTATATGTAATTTGTTTTTTTCCCTAATTTTGCTTTGTATGTACAAATAAACCAAACTAAACATACCCAGTAAATTCCGCCCGTAGGAAGGGTCTGGGGAGGGTGAGATGTATACAGTCATGCCCTTATCCCAAAAGTGATAAAGACATTGTTTCCATAGAGACCCTCAACTCAAAAAATCTTAAAAGGCAAGAGGAGAGTTAAAGCAGGAGATACAAATCGAAAGAGAATGAAAAAAGAAATAAGAAATAAAAGGAAATAGTAAATACATTAAAGAAATATAGATATTGCTGAAGTAACTAACTACAACACAAACGGACACATAGACCAATATAGGTGGCGTCATCACCTCTCTAGTCTACCCGAACTACCACAACTCACCCCCAATCAAGTACAGACTTATGTATCTCTAACTGTAATCTGTCGTCGCCAACTCGTCTATCAGAGGTCATGTCCTTAGAGAGGTTCTGTTCTGCCAAGTCTAATCAAATCTGCTTCTCCTACGTCCTCCTAGGTCTCCCTCTCTCACGCCTTCCTTCAACTTGGAGCCTCTCCTAGCAGGCTCATTGACACGTTTTTTGAATACATGTCCAAACCATCGCAAACGCCACTCCAGCAATTTGTCACCGATAGATGTGATCCCCAGTTTACTCCTAAAAATGGCATTCGGGATTTTATCTAGTATTGTGTAACCACACATCCATCTCAACATTTTCATCTCAGCTACTTCAAATTTTTGCACCAGTGACAATCTCATAGCCTAACACTCTGAGCATGGCCGGTCTTATAAATGTCCTATAAAATTTTCCATCTCAACTTTAGAGGGAAATTTTTGTCACATAATACTCTGGTAGCCAATCTCCATTTCAACCATCAAGCCTTAATACGGTGCACAACATCACCATTGACACCCCCATCCCTTTGTATGACAAAACCTAAATACCTGAAACTATCCTTTTGGGGGAATACTTTGCAATCATAACCTCAGTACCACCTTCTTCCTGCGCATCGGCCAAATTGCACTCCATATACTCAATTTTCGAGCGACTTAAGCGTAGGCCCTTGACCTCTAACGTTTCTCTCCAACATTCCAGCTTAGCGTTAACTTCCTCCCTCGTTTCTGCCACTAAAGCAGTGTCATCCGCAAATAACATACACCACGGTACTTCATCTTGTATGTCCTTGGAGAGTACATCCATAATTACCGCAAAAAGAAATGGGCTTAAGGCTTAACCTTGGTGAAATCCTATCTCTACCAAGAAGTACTCTGTATTACCCACCAGTGTCCGAACACTAGTCTTTGCACTCTCATACATATCTTTTATCTCCTTCACGTATACCCGTGGAACCTCCCTGGCTTTTAAACATTCCCAAATAACTTTTTGTGGTATAGTATCATACGCCTTTTCTAAGTTTATGAAGATAATAAATAGACACCGCTTACGCTCGCGGTATTTCTCCATGAGCCATCTAAGAAGATGAATTGCCTCCATTGTCGACCGCCCCGGCATAAACCCGAGTTGGTTGTCCGTCACTTGTACCTCCCTGCACAATTGACGCTCAATAACTCTCTCCCACAGTTTCATTGTATGGCTCAGGAGTTTAATTCCCCGATAATTACCAGTGTATTGCACATCCCCCTTGTTCTTATAGAGTGGCACCACTATGCTATTCCTCCACTCCATTGGCATCTTCCCAGTCTGTAGGATGATGTTAAACAGATTTGTAAGCCACTGCACTCCAATATCTCCTAAACACTTTCATACTTCGATCGGTATCTGATTAGTCCCTACTGCTTTCGCCCTTCCCATCTTATTAAGGGCCCACTTTACCTCTCCTTTCGATATCCATCTCACAAAGCAATGGTTTTCCCGTGTGGGAGCCAACTCTCCCGACTCCCCAACCCCAAGAAACCTACCTTGATCCTGCATCTCGTTAAACAACCCGCTGAAGTATCTCTCCCAACGCACTCTAATATCCTTTCCAACAACAGTACTTTCTCGTCCACATCCTTCATATACTTAAACGTATCAATATCCCTATTTCTCCTGGCCTGGGCTTTTGCAAGCTTATACATTTATCGCTCTCTCTCCTTAGTGTTCAGTCTTAGATACATGGCCTCATATGCCTTGTTCTTGGCTTCTGACATAACTTTTTTCGCCTCTGATCATGCCTTCTGGCAGGCCTCCCTATATTGCCCCCTCTCCTCTTCTCCATTCGTCGCCATAAGCTGTTTAAACTTATCGTGCTTTGCCTTAACCTTGGCCTGCACTTCTTCGTTCCACCATCATGCTTCCCTACCATTCCTCCCTTTGCGAGATGCAACCCCTTAAGTTTCCTTGGCCGTACCCCTAATGGTTGTAGCTATGACTGACCATAACTGATCTGCATCCCCCATCGGGCTAACCATACAGGCCGGGGCGACCTTATTTCTGAAGGTTATAGTTGTCTCTCCTTTAAGGTTTTTCCAAAGTACTCTTTCTCTATCGCCTCGTCTCTCCTCCCCCACTTTCTTTCTCAAAATGACATCCATCACCAACAAGTGATGTTGTGTCATCAAAGATTGCCCTGGTAATACCTTACAGTACCTACAATGGTTCCTCTCCCTTGCCGCACAAGAAATAAGTCAATTTGTGTACTACGCCTACCACTCTGAAATGTGATGAGGTGCTCATCAATTTTCTTACAAAAGGTATTAGCCAACATCAAGTCATGGGCTACAACAAAATCTAATAACTCTTTACCACTGTTATTCCTTGAGCCAAAACCAAAACCCATGTACCCCTGGATACCCATCCACCTCTACCCCTACATGCCCATTAAAATCACTACCTATGAAGAGCTTTTGATAACTAGGGATACTACTTACTATACTATCGAACTTCTCCCCGAAATTGTGCCTTTCTCTCGCCCCTAGGCCCTCTTGAGGTGCATATCAACAAACAACATTCACCATCTCCAACCCCACCACTAACCTTAGTGTCATGAGTCTATCGCCGCATCTCGTCACCTCCACTACATTACCCTTGAATTTATCCGACACCATAATTCTCACCCCATTATCTGTAGAAATGTGATGTGATATTCTTTCCTGCAGTTTTTGGTAATTCTCTCTCTTTGTATCTTTTTATCATAAGTCGATAAAGTTTTTTTGGCGTATCCAATAAGATTAGGCATTAGGTAAAATTTATAAAGAAAATATGTAAATTAAATACTGATAATGGATTCACATGAAATAAATACATATA
>JAOWBN010225659.1:0-12911 GCA_028565015.1 Pinguicula moranensis | reverse complement strand
AATGTCAGATTTCAATAGCTCAATGAAATGCTTGATAAATTTAAAATTAAGCCCATCCGGGCCCGGGCTCTTGGTACTTCCACATGCAGAGATTGCATACATAATTTCATGTTCACTAAAGGGAGATAATAGGTGTTTTTGTGCCATAGAGCTGAGGGAGTAGAATGACACATTTGTTAACTTTGGTCTCTCCCAAGGTACTTCAGTGTACAGTGTTTGAAAATGATTCTTGAAGCATTGTTTCACCAATTCCGGATCCTGAAGCCATGTTTCCCCATCCCAGATTCCATTAATATTGTTTTCCTCCTGTTGCTATTAAGGATCCTGTGAAAATATGTAGTATTTGAGTAACCCTGTTGTATCCAATTTATCCTTGCTTTTTGAAAGGTGAGGCTGTCTAGTGTGGTGGTTACTTTATGGAGCTCCTCATTCAACATGTTCAGATCTGATTCTTGAGTAGCAGTGAGGCTATGATTTTCTGCCATATATCTTAAGGTTGCAATCCTCTCTAAAATCAGACCTCTCTGATCTACCAGATTCCTTGGAGCAGCAAGGTTCTATTGTTTTATGCCAGCTTTTATGGCTTGTAGCTTGACTTGATCCTAAAGCTTGCATAACCTGTGGGGTTAGCAGTAGTCCAGATCCTTTTGATCATTTCTATGAAGGATTTGTCTTCAATCCAGCTATCCAGGACCTTGAGGGGCTGTGGACCCCAATTCTGTACCTTGCAACAGAGACTAACTGGACAATGGTCAGAATCATCCCTTTTCAATCCTGTTTGAATCCAATTGGTATCACTGCCCATCCATTTATCATTAACCAAAAATCTATCAAGTCGGCTCATGGCTTTGAGAGACTTAATGTACCCGGTGAATTTCCTACCTTCCATTTTCAAGTCTATCAGATGCAAGTCTCTCACCAGATCATTAAAAGACTCCAGTTATGTTGGGGCGATGTGTTGTACCTTTTCTTTCCTCCTTTTTGAGTATTGCGTTGAAGTCTCCCATGAGAAACCATTTTTTGTCCCCTTTATCATCTAGGAAATCTCTGATTTTCTTCCACTGTTGTATCTTTTAGGGAAGATCTCTTGGGCCATAAATATTTATCATAATTGCAGGTGTTGTCTCCTTAGACCAAAGGCCTGTAATACCCAAAATACCACTATCTGAGAAGATTGAGGAGCTCTTAAATTTATGCTTGTTCCAGATGCATAGCAAACCTCCTAATTGTCCAGCTGATCCCATATGCATCCATTCAAAATATCTGTCGATCCATATTTTATCACACAGTTTCTTGCTCATCCACTCTACCTTTGTTTCTTGCAGATTAGGAAGTCAGGTTTCTCCTTCATTATGAGAGCTTTTAATCTTTTCCTCCTCCCTGGGCTGTTGAGGCCTTTGATATTATAAGTTATAACTTTCATTGAGGCCAGGACTCTTCACCTTTCTTACCATTGCCCGGAGTCAGAGGTTTTTGAAATTTCCTTATATGTTCATTCAAGCGTACGAGGTGTTGATGAATTACTTCAGGCCTTTCCCCATAAGTAATACCAAGGTCCACACCAATTTCCATTATCCTGTCACCTTCCTCATTTAGCTGCTGTGAATCCTCCGTTTGGCTCTTATGAAGATGTATGTCACTTACCCATTTTTCTAGAGTGAGTTGTGCATTTGCAGCATCACCATCATTCTGCTTTTTGGATTGACTTCTGGTTAACACACCCACCTTCTTTAGCTTTTGGTTCAGAACAGGAGTTACCTTTGGCAGTGGGGATGTTTCTATCAGAGGAGGAAAGGCAGAGATATTCAGCAGGTCTTTCTCCATGAGCAACTGGTTTTGAAACTGATCACAGACTGTATTTGTGTTCTCCCAATTCTGATTCTGATCCTGATCGTCAGAATGTGACTTCATTATGGTTTTAGTGGTGTGTATATTCTTGTCTGCCAGGTCCATAGCTGGCACCTTATCAGAGCTCTGTGATCGTGGATGAGCACTGTTTGAGCCTTTTGTAGGAGATGGCGAGTATATAGCAGAGTTAACTTGAGGTGTGATGTGCTTTCTGTCTAGAATATTGTGAAGCATGGCTCCTTCATCCCAGTCCATGCTTGCATTGACCCCAAGTGGCAATGTTTGAGTATTAAGCGTAGGCTCAGTGTTAGCCACTATAGATTCAACTTCATCAGTTTCTACGATCACACCTACCTTAGGGGGGGATATTATGTTGTGACTCTTGGTCTGGGAGCTATGTGTGATTCTTTGGTGGGAGTGTGCAGGGATCAGATCTATAGATTCCCCATCTGAGAGGTCTTCTGAGATTGTGTCTGTAGACTCTTCTGATTCAGTCCCCTCATTAGTATTGGTCCAAAAGGAGGTAAGCCCTTCTCTGTGGAACTCCTTGATGCTTAACATGAGCTTCAGCCTGTTCAGTATAATGCAGAGATGTTCTGGGATCATATCAGCTTCGTGTTGGATTAGTATTTTTGCCGCTTCTAGATGACTATGTTGTAGTGAATAAGCATCAATCTTTTTGCATATACCCAGCCCAGATCCAATTTGTGTTAAGATATGTTCTGTCCAATATTGGATAGGTAGGCCATATACCTTAACCCAACATAGCTGTTGTGTAGGTGAATGACTGTCTTTGTTCCAAGGAGATAGGTCTAATAGCCAGTTCTTAGCCCAAGTTGAATCATTGTTGATCAAGTTATCCAAATCGTGTTCCTCTTTTTTCCAAAGGAGTACAGAAACTGGATTGAGTGGAATGACTATTATGTTTAGGTATCCTGCTTGTTTGAGGGCAAATTGGAGATCACACCACTCTATATGTGAATGTAGAGTACCTATGTAGCCAAATTTTAACCAAGATTGGTAATCTCTACCCAGATCAATCACCAGAGGATTGATGTGTGATTAACCTATTCTCAGAGGCTTGGTCACACCTTTACCTACTGCGCTTTCCTGAAGTAATAATACCTGCGGACTAGGTATCTTAGTTGGCACCTTATGCTGCTGACCATGTCTAGAAGTTGGTAGTGTCTTGCCTTTTAGAAAACGAGCTCTGTTGGCTTGGAGTTGATATGAGCCAATCCATAGATTATTCAGCTTGAGCAGTAGAGCTTCTTTTTCCATATCTTCTGCAAAAGTCACAAACCCGAAAGGCCTTCCATGATTATTTAATTTACGTGCTATCTTGAGGCTCCTAACCTTGCATTGTCTGTGTAGCAGTGCTTTCAATTGTGACTCTTCACAGTGTATAGGAAATTTGGAAATGTAGTAAGTGACTGGCTCGAGCTCAACCGCCCCCTGAGATTTTACACGCGGTCCAAGTCTATCGTGGATAGGGATAGGATTCTGAGAAATAAGCATCTCCGCATATGAGATGCTAGACCGTTTCTTGGCTGGTAGGGGTAACAAAGGTGTTTTCCTTGCTTTGACGAAGGCCCATCTCATCCGTTTCAGCTATTGTAGGGGTAGACTCTAGATGTTTTTGGACATGGCTAGGTGTGTGAGCTAGGTGAAGAGTTGTGGATGTGAGTAGGCGACCTAAAGACCTAAGATCAAAGGAAGTGGGCGGTTGCTAGGCAACGTTGTGCGAGATGACACTATTCATGGGATATGGAAACGAGCTGAATAGGGGGTCTTCCCAGGCGCATAGTGCGCCCCCGGGAAGGGAGTGGGAAGACGAGGTGGGAAGGTCACTGGGCGGTGATTTTTGTGGTGGTTTGGGGGTCAAAGAAGAAGCGGACGGAGGCGGGTTTACTGTTCATCTCGTGGTTCGGTGGTTCGCAATCCATTAATGCCATATTTGTTTTTGATGCAGGTATGATTTCAGGTTCTTCATTCCTTGGGGTATGAAGTATTTTGGATTTAATGAGTTTTAGGATATTTACTTTCTTTTTTCAATTTCCTTCTAGTTTGGCTGCTGATTTGTATATGGGACCATGTGCTTCCCATTCTGTCTTTTTTGTTTGAGTGGTATTTTGGGAGTTTTATGGAGATATCTTAAAGATGTTTTTTTTGGTACAAATCTTTGTGGCACAGAAGATTTGCAACTTCTATTATTTGACCTGGGGGCTTTTTTTCTTTCTTTACCGTGGTCAGTGTTGGATTTTTTTGTGGCAGAAAAGTTGTGGTCGTGTTTCGCTTTGCAAGCATTTTTCTTTGTTTTTTTTGTGGCTCTCCAAAGAGCATGTTCTGGCTCAAGATGGAGAGGGTATCGAATCGGGGAATGTATTTTATTATTTTTATGTTATTGTATCATTTTAGCATATATATTTTTATTATACTTTTTTTATTGTATCTCTTTAGTATACATATTTTTATTATACTTTATTTTATTGTGTCTGTTTATTTTCTAATATTTTATTTTTATTTTTTCGTGATTATGATTTGTTTTTCCTTGTTTTTTATTTGCGATAGTTCAGAGTAGGATCAAGAATGTCTTTGACGGTTTAGCGTGAAAGCATAAACGTCGTAGGTGACGGTTCAGAGTTAAAAGCGTGATTGTCATAAGGTGACGGTTCAGCGTTAAAGCGTGAACGTCATAGTTGACTGCTCAACATAAGAGCATGTGTGTGAGTTTTAGATATTTACTTGTCATGGACAAAGAAAATCCGGGAGAAGGTGTCCTTTTATTTAGGGAGAATAGAAGATAGTTGTCACTGTCATTCCTTCTTTCTTTTTTCACATGTATTTATAGAACTTTTTGATGTTGTCCTGGTTCCATGTATGAGGGATGACTCGTCTTTCTTCGTTTGTTAACGTGTAGGCTCCATTTTTGTATTTTCTGAGGAGTTGATAGGCTCCCTCCCACGTAGGCTGCAGCTTTCCCAGACTACTAGGGATCCAGACCTTTTGTAATACAAGATCACCCTCTTGCGGTTTGTCCTTGTAATACTTGAGTTTGTTCCTTCCTCGAAAGAGATTTTGATGTTTGGATAGGTGTGTTCTGGCAGCATCTCGTATTTTGTCTATAAGTTCAAGGCCGGTTATCCAATTTTCTGTATTTCCTTTGGAGGTGTAAGCGATGGCCTCAGATCCATAAGTCAGAGCAAATGGGGTATTCCATGTAGAAGTGGCTATAATAGTTCGGTATGACCATAATATTCCGGGTAATTGCTCTTGCCATTTCCCTTTGCAATCCTGAAGTTTTTTCTTTAGCCCCAATTGGATGATCCTGTTGAGTGCTTCCACCTGCCTGCTAGATTGTGGGTGATACGCGGATGTAAACCTTTGTCGAATTCGCAGGGCAGCACACCAGTTTGCTATTTTGGCTCCTCAGAATTGTTGTCCATTATCTGTGACAAGGACTTGTGGTACTCTGGATCGGCATATGATATTTTGCCATAGAAAATGGATGATATCTCATCTGTTATTTTTGCCACAACTTCTGCCTCCGCCCATTTCGTAAAATATTTGGCGGCTGTAATGATGAAGTGTCTCTATCCGATAGTTGGTGGTAGTGGTCCGATAATATCTATCCCCTACCCCCAAGTATCAAAAGGGCATATTGCTGACATTCCAGTCATTGGTATAGTTGGGTGAGCTATCCAGTTTTCATGCCTTTGGCATTCTTCGCATCGCAGGACATAGTTTAATGCATCTTGAAATATGGTAGGCCAATAAAAACCGTGTAGGTATAACATTCGGACTAGGGTTCTCCCCCCAACTGTGGTTGGCTTCCTCCCCATTGTGTATTTCTTCTAGTAAAAGTTGGGTTTACGGATGCATAATACATCAGAAGAGCGATCCTTCGAAGCTTTTCTTGTATAATTTGCCGTCTACAAGGGTAAATTGGGAGGCCCACATTCGTAATTTTTGGGCTTCTGCAGGTTCCGAAGGTAATACTCCATTTTCCATATATTCAATTAATGGGGTCATCCAATGGCCTTTATCGAGTATCAAGACAACCTTATTCTCGGGCAAGGTTGGTGGATTGACGGCTGGTTCCTTCTGTACTAGACTTTGTATTGTCTATCTGTCTTGGGTGTCTAAGTGCGATGCCAGACGTGATAGAGTGTCAGCATTGATGTTCTTCATACGAGATATTTGTTGTAATTTGGAACTTAAGAAAGTTTGAGTCAATTCTCAAAGCTTCTCCAAATATTGGTTGAACATGTTTTTGTGAGCTTCAAATATCTTCATGTACTGTCCATAGATTAGCTGAGCATAGGTATATGCTTTTAGGTTCTTGATTCCGTGTCATACAGCAATCCCGAGGCCTAGGACGAGAGATTCGTACTCTACTGTATTGTTTGTAACAAGAATAGAAGAATGATAATTTTTATTGTTTCGCCGTCTTTTTTGCACAATACGATCCCAACGCCTCCATGTTGTGAGGTGGATGATCTATCGACATGAAGTATCCATGATGTTTTAGCTGCAGGGGTTCGAGTGATTTCGACGATAAAGTCGGCGAGCACTTGTGCTTTTTGTGAATTTCTTGATTTGTAGGTGATATCATACTTGCTGAGTTTTACGACCCACTTTACTAGCCTTCCCGAGGCATCTGGCCTTGTGAGGACTTGTTTCATGGGCCGATTTGTGAAAACTGTGAGGGGATGCAACTGGAAGTACGGGCGAAGTCGCTTTACTGCGGTGACTAGAGCAATTGTGAGTTTTTCAATCTCCATGTATTTTATTTATGCTCCATGCAAAGTTCTGCTCACGTAATAAATAGGTTCATGTAAGCTTCCTTCTTCTTGAGTTAACACGACACTTATGGTTTCTTCAGTTACAACAAGGTAAACAAATAAGCTTTCTTGGGGTTGCGGAGCTACCAATACCCGATGGCACTTCAGGTATTCTTTCAATTCGTGAAATGCCTGGTCACATTCTGGGGTCCATTCGAAGTTCTTTCCTCGAATGGCTTTGAAGAATGGTAAGCTCTTGTTTTCTAGTTGTGAGATAAATCGACTTAGGGATGCAATTTTTTCAGCAAGAGATAGAACTTCCTTTAGGGTTCATGGAGGCATCATGTTTCACAAAGCCACAACCTTGTTGGGGCTCGTTTCAATCCCTCTTTCGGATACCATGTAGCCGAGAAATTTCCTACTTTTTCATGCTGAAGGTACACTTGACTGGATTTATTTTTAGTTGGTGTATCCGCAGAATACTGAAAGCTTTTGCAAATGAGCTATGTTGTCCATTGCCTTTTTTGCTTTTTACGAGCATATCATCAACATATGCTTCCATAGTGTGCCCTATTTTTGTTTGAAATAGCTTGTTGATCATACACTAATATGTTGCCCCAACATTCTTGAGTCCGAAGGGTATTACTTTATAGCAGTATATGCCACTCTCCATTATAAAGGTCATTTTGAGTTGGCCTTTAGAGGATAGGAATATATGATGATATTCCTGAAATGCGTCCATCATGCTTTTATACTCGCAAACCGGCTGTAGAATCTACAATTTGCTCGATGGGAGGCAAATGGTAAAAATCCTTTGTACAATATTTATTCAAAATCTTTAAAATCGGCACACAATCTCCACTTTCCTCCTGGTTTTGGGACAACTACCCATTAGAAAGTCAATCTGAATACTGGACCTCTTCCACATATCCTGCATCCAGGAGTTTTTAGACTTCACCTTTGATGATCTTGTTCTTTTCAGGTCCAAAGTGTAACTTTTTCTATTGTACGAGTTTTGTCCCGGGCATGACGTTTAGGTGATGGACTGCTACACTGGGACTAATCCCTAAAAAATCGGATGAGCTCCATGCAAATATGTTAACGTGGTCCCATAGGCATTGGATTAGATCTTTTTCTAGGTCAGGTTCTAATTCTGTTCCAATGCGGGCTACTAATCTTGGATCACTGTCTTTTAGTTGGATCTCCTTATATCCTGGTGGGATAATACTTTCAAGTTCTGCTATATGGAATGTCTTTGGAATTTTTGCTGATTCATAGTGGACGTTGGAGTGCCCATTGTTGTTCACTTTCTGGTGGCGGACATCGTATAGCAAATGCTGGCAATACGGAGGCTAACTCTCACTTCCCAATCCTGCGCTCTATCAGGAATTTCATAACCATATGGTATGTGGAGACGACGACCTTTAACTGAAATAAGTTGGGTCGCCCCAACATAATGTTGTGAGAGAAAGGGATCTTTATAACCAGGTAAGTGATGGGAATGGTCTTTCGCTGCATTTCACTTCCAAAAGTGGTAGGTATCTTGATGAAGCCGATAGGTTTGACTTCACCTCCTCCAAAATCTTGTAAGAAAGCCGTAGTTTGTCGGATAACAACTGTATCTAACCCCATAAGCTGGAAAACATCCAAGGAAAGGAGGTCTGATGCGTTTCCCTGGTCAATGAAGACTCTATCTACAATATGTCTTCCAACCTCGGTTGTAATTACCATGGGGTAGCTGTGTGGCTATCTCGTTTGGAGCTCTTCGTTGATGGCAATCCTTCGTGTGGTATCCTTAATCTTTATGGAATTGGCAATAGTGAGGGGAGCTTTTTCTGCGGACGCCTTATCTCATTTCTGTCAGGGCAATTAGAAGTCCAATGTGTTGAATAGCTTTTAGGACTTCCGCCTGGGATATCCCGAATATATGATATTCTGAGTACCTTTGTCTAAAGGATTCCTCTTTGATTTTTTTGATAGGTTGTTGCTTATCCTCAGGATGCCATGGTCTTCGGGACACCTAGGTTTCAGTACGGTCTTTTTCCACTTGTGATGGTGCCTCCATTTCTTCTCGTCGAATGTATTTTCCACAAAGGTCACTTAGCCTACCATGCGTAGTCGGAGGGGCATCCATTAGCGAGACAACCAACAGGCCATGTTGGAGCCCATGTATTAGTGCATTTATTCTTATATTAAGAGGTAGTTGTGGAATTTATGTACATGCTTGGTTAAATCAACGAACATAGTCCCGAGAGGAGCTTGTGTGATTTTTTCTGGTAGTTTTGTCCAAATAAGTGTATCAGTGCTCGATCCACCTGCTTCTGGGTTGCAACTGCATGGGAGGATTGGGATACTAATTCTTCAAAATTTCAGATTGATTCTTCGGGAAGTGCAAGAAACCAATTTTGTGCAGCTCCTGTTAGGGTTAATATGAAGGCTCTGCATGCCGCAGCCTCAGATATAGCTGTCATCTCCATATAGAGTGTACAGGAGTTTAGGTGGCCTCAGGGATCGACATCTTTTGAGTATTTAGGCAGCCTGTCAAGTGCCACCAAAGGTAAAGTCATAAGTTCTTGTTGGATTTTTTTGCAAAATGCCTTGCAATTAAACATATAATTACACAATTCATACATCTAATTGCATAAATGAACACCTAATTGAACGAAATCAATCAAGAATCCAAAACCCCTAAATCTAGGGTTCTTGATCAAACGTGATTTTCAATCCGAAGTGAATTAATAGTAAAATCATGTAATTCTAACATCAAATTAGATAATTAACTCATTAGTTGAACGAAATTGAATTAAAATCACCAAACCCAAATCAGGTTTTTCGGGCAAAAACTGAATTAAAACAATTCACCTAATTCAATCTCAATTGAATGTAGAACATGAATTAAACATAAGCAAAGCTCTGATACCAATTGTAGGATTCGAGAGCTCGATTTTGAAAATTTTGAATAATTACAAATCCAAACCAAATGTGAAATCAAGCCCCTAAAAGTGTTTAATTCATGTTCTAGATCAAGAATTAACTATCCTTACCTCGACTTTGAGCCGGATTGAGCAAAAACCAAGAGAAATTCGTGTGGTCCGTAACCACAAAACCCACAAAATAGTGTGTCTCTACCGAAAGCACTCCTTGGCGAACTAAAAGGCGTTGCTAGACCCTTCGGATTTTGGCGACACAGCGGCGGAAGGTGATGTCATGGCTGAGACGTTCGGTCGATCGAGAAGAAGCGAGAATGATGAAGACAGGAGAAAATCATGATTTTTGAATCCTTATCATGAAATCTCAATTTCACGATACTTAATCAGACAAGTCATTAGGCCTAATGGCCCAAGTTAATTAAGTCATGTTGGGCTCGAATTAATTTGAGCCCGTTTCTCGTGCTTCGTGTGCTGAATCGAGCCAAATAGTAATAAATTGAGTCAGTCTCACCGACGCTCAATTTCTTTTTGTATTCGAAGTGTCGAATTAATTAATCCTAATGAATTTGCCTTGTCTTGATCTCGACCCATTCACAAAATTAATATGTCCCACATAAATAATTCTTTATGCTTCATTTTGTCAAATGGAGCGACCCATTAGGATCAATAAATAATTCTTTATGAGGCTATCTTAGGTCAATAGATCAATCCGGGGAGAAACAATTTTGTGTTTAAGGTAGTTTCTTGCCAACAAGGGGCATACGCACTCAGAGTCTTGCATGATTTTAGTAGGACACCTTCCCCTTTACCTATTTGGGTTATCCTATTTTTTGGTCGCACGACTCAATCTTTATTTTTTTTTCTCTATTTGATTAGGTACAAAAGAAGTTGGCCAGCTGGAAATGAAGATTGCTCTCATTGGGAGGTCATATGACTCTCATCCAGTAAATCCTCTCTTTGCAGGCTATCTATATATTCCCCCTAATCAATCCTCCAAGGGTGATTATCGATAAGTTGCATAATATATTTGCTGGAATATTTTGGGGTGACTCGGAGTTTGGTCATCGCTGGCATTGGCGACCATGGTTAAACATTTGTTTTTTGAAAGTTGAAGGATAATTGGGCTTTCGGAATGTGTTTGATGTGGGTTCTTTACATGCTAAGCTAAAGCTATTTCTCATTATTCACATCACTTATCTGCATATTATGCTCCTCCGACAACCTCTTCTCTCTGGAAGACAATGTCTTCTTATTTCAAGTTGATATATGACTAGTCAACTTGAACTATTAATGCTGACAGATTTTTCCTATGGTATGATGATTGGTTGAGGGTGGGGAGTCTAGCATCTCGTGGATGGACGGTGGCCTCCGTATCTTTGTAGCTTATAGATATGATCCACCATCAGATAGGATTGCCCCCTTCTTTGCCTTTGCAACCTATCATAGTAGAAGTCTCTAGAAGGCACAATCATCTCATGAGAATCTCAAATATTCGACTACGAAAACCTGATCTTCTGTGTTATGCTTGGTCTTCTTTGTTCTCTTTTAAGGTGGCTTGGGGCTCAGCTCTTCCATCCAGGATTGGGATGTTTTTATTGGCGGGTTTGGCACAATGTTGTCATTATTGATATTCTTTTGCCACGATCAGGTGTTCCTTTCGTATCAATTTTTTTTTTATGTTCAGTTGGTGTAGAGGAATCAATGAATAATTTGTTTGAGTTATGCCACTATCTGAGAATTTTTCTTCTCATTACTTGGCTAGTCTGTCCATCCTGGTTAACCTCTCCATCTGATGCAATTGTATTGAGAGCGCTCTAGAGCTAAGTCTCAATTTTCTCTATTGATTTAGATGCTCCCTCCCTTGATTCTCTGGGAGATATGGCTCGCCCATAATGAGGTTTGATTTCAACATTCCAAGGCATCCCTATGATATTATCTTGAAAGTGCAACAATGACTATCAGATTTTTCTCCTTTGCTATGTCCTACACAGTACACATCCTCTATGAGCATTGCCCTTTTGCTTTATTGGCAAACTCTAGTTTAGAGTTTTCCTTTGAAGTGACCTATGTTGATTTGATGAAAATGCGAACCCCTTGGATGGTTGAAGTTTAATATTGATGATGCCGCTTCAGCTACCTCCAGTGGTTGTAGAGGTATTCTCCGTAACTCTGAGAGACATTGTCTATTAGCTTCCATCTAGCCTTTGGATGGTACATCTAGCACCATGACAGAAATATGGACTCTTTTACATAGTTTGATTCTTCGCTACCTTATTGGACTGGTTGCATTGTCTTTGAATCAGATTCTTTGCTTCCAATGAACTGGTTCAATAAGAACATGTCTCCCCATGACGCTATCACTCTTCATGGCAAGACATCTTATTCTTATCAATCTAGTTCTCTCTGCAAGTTCGACATGTATATCGTGATACAAACTTTTGTGTAGGCTGTCTGGCATACCTTGGAGCGGGTGATCATTCCTCCGTTTATGATATTATTGAGCCTCTTCCTCCTACTATCTCGGTGGAGCTACTTGCTAACCATATTCAGTTATCCCGTATTCGTCTCTTATCACGTGCATTAATCTAGGATTTATGCTTTACTTTGCTGGATTTTTTTATTTGATTTCTTTCATTTTATAAAACATTTTTGTTGTTTTCTTAATAGATGATCTTCTTTTGCGTTAAAATTGGGAGGTTAGTGTTGATAACCGTTTGGAATGGTAAAAGGAATTAAAAGATTGCCTCTGATTATGGGATTAGCTCTAAGACGAACAAGTAGAAGATAAGTATGGGAGAAATTTGTTTAAAATAAGTACATTGAAAGGTGGAAAGGAAATCCGGGTAGATCGTGGACAATGGACATTTTAAATTTAGCAATTATTTCTGCAATGTGGTAAACTAGAAGATCTGCAAAGAAGTGAAAACCCAGAAGATTAGAATGATCGTGAAAAGTCTCTTGTTTATTCTCTTTAGTTCCTCTATATATAGAGATAAGAACTAGATAAGGACAACAGTTACAAAAGTCTTATCCGTAGAAACGGTCTAAATCATATACATCTATAACATTCCTCCTTGATTGACCGAATTTTTCAGATATACATACTTTTGTAATTTCCTTGAGTATGCATCTTTTATAGTCCTCTCATTGAATTCTTCTGGATTCAAGAGTATGCCAAAATTGCCTCGTTAAAACCTTGCTTTTAGAAAAAAATATGTGGGAAAAGATCCTGAGCGAAGAAAAATGAGTACAACTGCGCATTGTTTCTCCCATCAAAAGTATGTTTCAGACATCTTTGAGACGTCTCATACCGATACCAAATACAAATTATTGAAATACATTTTTAGAT
>JAOWBN010225648.1:0-12911 GCA_028565015.1 Pinguicula moranensis | reverse complement strand
AGGACGTCGAACCTGCAGAAAAATCCAAGGTTAAGCGGACACAGACGATGAGGACAAGGTACGCCGTAATCGAAACCGACCTGAAGAGGCGAAGCTGGTTTCGAAATCTTAGGCTGCGCGAATCCGGAGTTGGAGAAGGCCGAGACTAGGGTTGGTGATTCGAATGGTTGAATTTGGGGAAATCTTAGGCTGCGCGGATCCGGAGTTGGAGAAGGCCGAGACTAGGGTTCGTGATTCGAATGGTTGAATTTGGGGGAAATTTTCGCCGGGCGGATACAGTGCTTTGGCTTATATACGTGACAAACTTGTAATATCGTCGACTTGCGAGGGTAAAGTGGTCATTCACTATGCCAGAAAGAACAACGGTCAAAGGAGGTTTGGCCGAACCCTCGAAAATTGTAGGGTTTAAAATGCTGCCGCGGACCAGATTAAACCCTGCCCGACAAGTAAACCCCCGAGCAGGGTAGAAAAATAGCGGGGCACCAAATGGGGGTCAACTCAGGTTAAAGTCGGTTTACGCCTCCAAAACCACAATAAACCCTCCGTAAACCGGCTACCAAACGCACCCGTTGAGTTCATGTTCGTTTTTTTTACTGGATTCCGTGAAGATAAAAAGAAATTTGTTTGTGAATTGCACTGACAAGTCCTATTCCAACCATTGAATGTAAATAAATTTTTCTTCTTGGCTTTCCCAAATCATTAACGCTTCAATACATCTGTTTCCCGTTGTGCTTTTCTATGAATGAAGAGAAAGATAGAGAGGACAGACGAGAAAAGGTTTGGCTTTTATAGCTTTTGCAGAGAACCCTCGACTTTTTCGCAGGGGCTTTCACCGACTGCTGCTTGCTGCTGCACACACACTGTGATAGCAGCGAAGGTGGGACCCTCGAAAGCGCGTCACCAACACTCTCTTCTCTTTTAATATGTTTATTTATTATCTTTAAAACACAATCTGTTTGGAATCTATTCGTGGTCTCCTCCGACATAAGGGGAACTTTGATAGAGGAGATCTGGCATTAACGTCCTTGTCAAAAATCATTTCACTATCATTCCTTTTTTATTTATACTTTATATATAATTTTAGATTTAATATTAATTGATCTAAATAGTTACTTTACCTTATCTGTCAGTCTTTTGAGACTGATCACTCAATAATAATTAAATTTTCAGATTTATAAAAAAGAACTTCCGTCATCTTCCAAAAATGATATAGATCACGAATTTTGAAGGGTACGAATCACAAGAACATGGCAAAATATTTGTTTTGCTTTTGTGTTAAATACAGCGCCCCTATTTAACACAGAGGCAAAATGATCATTTTGCCCCGTTCTTGCGATTCGTGCCTTTCAAAATTCGTGCGCTACATCATTTCTCGTCATCTTTTGTAACTTTAGATTGCGCCCTCTCAATGACCAGAAATGATATAGCCCACGGATTTTTCAACGCACGAACGCATGAATCGTGCTAAAATGATCGTTTTGCCCTCGTGTTAAATACTGGCGCGGAGTTCAACACGAAAGCAAAACGGTCATTTTAACGCATTTTGTGTGTTCGTGCGTTGGAAAATTCATGCGATATGTCATTTTTTCGAGGAATGATATGGCGCACGACAGTATAGCGCACGAAACAGATACCAACACAGGGGCAAAATAGTCATTTCGACCATGTCGTGTTGGGCACGCGTCCTATCTGTCGTGCGCCATATCATTTCTCCATTTTTTTCTCAATGACTGTATGTGAATCATGGTGTCCGCGAGCGAAGGAGACATTTCAGACTACAGAGTACAGAGGACCAGCGCTATTAATTTTGAACCAGATGACTGTAGATAAAATGATAATAGTATACGATATTTAAATGCCAAGTAAAGTAAGTTCAACTAAGACAATTTAATAATGCACATGATCTGATGATCTGTTTGAAGATTTTGGTATCAAGTTGGTTTTGTTGTCTTAATTTTTATATGAAGAATATATGCACCCAATATAATTTTTTAATATATATTTTTTTATTGTTCTTATAATTTTGTTTTATTTTTTAACTCTATAATTTTATTGGTTACTCTCTTATTTTTTTTCTTTCTAAATTACAATTTTAATATATACTCAGCCAAGTGGCCTAAAGCTTACAATACATAGTGGCGCTTCAATTGTGCTGCCCTGGGATCAAACTATAACGCGTTTTAATTGACTAGTTTCACATGTTTTTGTTGGTTATACTCTTATTGATATATTAATTTGATTTATTTTGATTTTTTTAATTTTTACTGTAATATTCGAACGAACGTGCATACTCAATCGAATTAGATCCAATTCAAGCTATCTCACTTTACTCACACCCCAAAAAAATTTCCCCCATCGCTTAAATTATTTTTGGCTCCTACCCGTTTGAGGTAGAAGGTTCCACCACTAGCTGAAACCTCAATTTTATTATTTAGTTCAATAATTTCATGAGTGATGACTGATGGGTGATCTTTTATCATGGCCGACTCTTTAAGTTCAATAATTTCACTTACAAAAAACAAAGTTCAATAATTTCGTTTGCATAGAAAATGCATGTCTAGTCTGGTCCATCTACAAAAGTCATTTGCATTTAGTAGCTGTTACTACCATGTACTTTTTCAAACTGGGATGACAATCAGTTATTTATAGTCGTGTAAGATGGAGGTAGGGGGACGAGGTGAGGTGGGGTGCATCCTGGGCATCCCCTCCCAGATTATATATATATTAGTTTGTGTTTAAAATAAAATTTTATATACTTTTTTACCTACGACCTTTTTTCCATTTTTTTGGGGGTCCCACACATTTGTTCCCCCAATTTTCTTTTGGCAATTTTATTGATTATAAGGGTAAGGTGCCGTACATTTGACCCCCAAGATATCGACTTAGTTGATAATATACTGGGTACGTTGTGAGAGCAATTTTATTGATTGCAATTTGTTGATGTATGGGGTTTGATAAAATTCAGCGGAGGAATTCTAACCGCATAGAATTCCTGTCTATAAATACTCTTATTCTCATTATACTCTGTATTAAAAAAATATTGCAGTGAATAAAGAATCCTAACTGCCGTATAATTAGCTAATTTGGGTGAATCACGTAAATCTATATTTTATGTTTCATTTTCGAATTTATTTTTGATGGTATGCATTGTGCGATCCTAACACAATCTGCTACTAGTCTTCGGATCAATTAAAATTTTAAGTTCTTCACATAGCAAACTATGCTGCTAGAATTGGCATGAGGTTACATAAAAATAAAACGCATTTTCAAGGAAAAATCATACATACAGATGACTATATCTATATATGTACAGACACATTTCTGGTAAAGTCAATCAATCACATACATTTTACTCCAAGGTTGTTTACTCGAATCAAACCCTAAACACAATCCCTCTCTGTTGTCCACCTCTCCTTCAAATCCCCTTTTGCCCTAAATAATAGTATGATGCAAGAAAATGATTCCCCCAAACCCTAAAAGTTCCTAATGAAACTTGAACCGCACATTGTATCCCTTTGAATTGGCTCGTCTGAGTGAAGCTCCACCGTTTGAAGTTGAAGAAGACGAATATATTGGCCGCGGCTTAACCGGAAATGACTGGCTCCGCTGCAGGCTCTTTGAAGGACACTTCAAGATCCCTTTCATAGGCTTTTTATCCATGCAACAATCATCACTTGTAGTATAATCTTCGTTTTGCTTGACATCAGCTTCTCCAGACGAGATGTCGAGCGACAGACAATCTCCGGAATGGGTGACGAACCAATCCACGACAGGGCTGTCTTTAAACTCTGCACCTACTGAAGAATCATCATCATCATCAACTATATCCTCCATTTTCATAGTTTCATCATCCCTTGGATCCCTTTTCTTGTTCCTACTCAAGGGTAGTTTGAACCATCCTTCTGCAAGGAGATTGAGAGAATTCAAGTTCTTCAGGAATGAGTTCTTCTTGGATGGAACATCAGATTTCTTCTTCTCATCAGCGCCCAACAATCCCATTGCAATCAGAGTGGTGACAAAGAGCTGGCAAATGGAGCACTTGATCTGCTCATGCCTCTCAAAGGAGGAAGCCTCTGTTAAGCCAATCATCTTCTTTATTCCAATCACTTTTCTAGCCAATTCAGACAACTCACATGTCTTGTACTTGGAGTCATTGAGAACATCTGCAGCCAGATAACCAACATCCACTTCATTTCTTGTCAACCCTAATTGTTCAAAAGGGAACATGCCCTCTTTCTCTTGAATACCAAATGCCACAAAACGTACACGTTTATCAGCAAGGAACTTGTGGATTGCTAGAGGCAATGCTTCACCAGCACCAAACCTGTGTCAAACAGAAATACACAAAACAAATAAATTAACATCATATAAGAATATTTCATGATTAAAGATAGTGCCCAACTTGGTATGCAACTTTTTACCCTGATCTTCAACCTTTTAAATCCGAACATACTCTAGGTTTATGCATCCAATCGCCTAACATCCATATCCATGTCCTAACCTGAATCCATTGAACTATACAATCTATACCAAACATATCCAATAGGCCCAATTCAATTTCTAATTGCATACTCATAATCCTTCGGCAACTTAATGAAAACTCAAGCTCGTCAAATTTTTAATTTGAAAAATCAAATTTTGTAAGATCAACTTTAAATAAAATTATTTTCCGACAACCTGAGGATCACGCAGCCAATCCCAAAGCTGAAGAGGAGCAGGAGAGTCGAGGGATCCCGAGGGTGTGGCATGACGTCGAGGCCGACGACCGGTGGATGAGACCAGAACTTCCGATCAGGGAATAAGAAATCCATTTCGCACAATGATGCGAAGTCATTTGTTTTGAAGGTGATCCCTTCGAGCTTCACGTTGAAAAGGTTTGTTTTCAAGAATACTGTCCCTGCCATTGTTTTTTAACGTTGGCGAAATGTGTTCCAAGGGAAAACAATGGAGAAAGGTTTACCAAAAAATGCGTGTGTGTATCCCTACATGGCATGAAATTCTTTTTGCAAGGGTTTGAACTATTGTCTATTGTGCCATCAGGGTATGATGATGGTGATTAGGGATTACTGAAATGAAGGAGAAGAAGGAAGTGGAGAAAATGTAATGGTGATAGAAGATTCAAACCTATTCAAGGCATAAATTTGTCGCAAGTCAGTGGTTCTTCACAAATGTAGCACCAATGGATAGGATCGGGGGATTATGTATGATCTGTATTTATGAAAATTAATAGAAAGTCTAAACAATTACTAGTGACATGTTATATGAACTAATAATTAATTATTATGAAAGTTGATGTGAAGGCTCTGAGGCAGAGCCAAAATTTTAAATTGGGAGGTCGAGAAACAAATCCGTAGCAACGTGTCCAAGACTCCCTTTTTTTTGGGTTAATTAAACTTTCATTCATCAAAAGAATTGTTACATAGTTATCCCAGAGAGCTATATATGCCATTTATCATTAAGGCCCCCAAAACAATTGACTACGCTGGATGCAGAGGTTACAACTCTGCTCCATTACTCTGCTCAAGAGTCAATGGACCTGATGCCATCCGGGGTGATTTCTTCTGAAGATTATGGGACAGCATAACCATGGGCATCGAATCCACTCAAAGATGCTTGTTCCTTTGTATTCCATGTTTTTAAGAGTGATCCACAACCACATATTGTATTTGATCCATTCAATTTTTGAAGTAGCGCTAACCGAATCAAAACTGATGGAATTGCGTTCTCTCCATAAGCACCAATGGTTGCATGCCACAATGCCTTCCAAACATCAACTCCTGTAGAGCCCCTCATATGGTTCATGTGTCTGGCAAAGTGCGATGCAATTTCTCCAGGTCCTTCAACATAATCATCTCAAACCATGAGTAGATATCAGACCACAACTCTACTGCATTCCGGCATCCGAAAAATAAGTGTGTAATTGTTTCCCTTGATTCAGCACACATGACACATAACTGAAAATTTTGCGGTATCTTTACCCCTCGTCTGACTAGATTATCAAATGTTGGGACTCGATGTTGTAATAAACGCAAGCAGAAAGCTTGCACATTCTTGGGTGGGAGCTTGTACCAAATCTTAGATAAATCTGAATTTGCATTAGCAACATTGCTATGGAGATGGCTTTGGGCTGCACAAGCTGAAGATACCAAAAATAAGCCTGAAGATGAGCCCCTCCAGATCCAGAAATCTGAATCGTCAGTGGGCAGACTTTTGCCAGACAGCAGTTCCTCCAATTCTCTTAACTTTTCTGCTTCTATTGGTCGAAGTGATCTCTTGAAGGTAAGATGCCAGCTTTGAACATTCTGATGTTGATAATAAACATTTGCTACCGTGTGATTTTGTTGCGAGCTTAGACGGTAGAGCTGATCATAAATGAGAGCAAGACATCCCTCCCCTGTCCAGTTTAAGCGCCAAAACATGGCTTTACCTCTTCTTTGATTTCAATAGTTGCTCTACTGCTAAACCATGTTTGCTTGGAGATGGACCAGAGATCCTTCCAGCAATGAGAGACAGTATCTGGAAGGGTAACCAGATACTAATCAGACTGCACATCATTGTTTTTGTAGTATGTTGCACATATCACTTCAACTCATAAACTTGCTGTGTTCTGCCGAAGCCTCCAAAGCCACTTGGCTAACAATGCTTTATTCATTGATCCCAAATTTTTGATGCCCAATCCTCCTTTATCCACTTCTCTACATAGATATGTCCAACGAATCCAGTGGGTTGGCCTAGAGGCTAGAGAGGTGATTGCTTCCACAAGAAGGCGCTCATCAACTTCTCAATAGATCTGTTAACTTGCTTAGGAGCCATAAATATCGAATAGTAGTAAATTGGCAAGCTCGATAATACTGATTTAAGAAGTGTGACTCGACCTGCAAATGTTAGATTTTTTTCCTATCTCAATATTCTTCTCTTGATGGTTTCAAGAACAGGCTCCCACATTCTGAGTCTTCTCGGATTTCCCCCAAGTGGGAGTCCAAAATATATGAAAGGTAAGGTATCATGTTGGCATTGCAAATTTTCAGCATAACCTCTCAGTTGTTCCTGACTTATGTTGATCCATAGGCGACTTTTTGAGAAATTTATCGATAATCAAGACACAAGCTCGAAATTTCTCAAGACACCTTTCAATGTTCTAATATTTCTCCTGCTGCCAGTAGTGAAAAGTAAGGTATCATCCGCGAATTGCAGATGTGAAATGGCAATCCCTCCAACCTTCACTGTAGTGAGCTTCTTTTTCTCAACTGCTTTGTTTAACAAAATATTTAAGTCCTCCACAACTACCAAAAATAAGAATGGAGACGGGGGATCCCCTGCCTTAATCCACGTAGAGTTTTGAACTCTCCAGCGCTGCTACCATTCACTAAGACTGTCGCATGAGCTCTGGAGACACACTCCCGAATCCATTCTACCCATATACGACAGAAACCAAGCTTTCGCAGCATTGACAACATGAATTCCCAATCAATCGTATCGAATGCTTTCGCAAAATCAGCCTTGAAAAGAACTGTAGGTTTCTTCGACTTTTTTGCTTCCTGTATAATCTCATTTGCCACCAAGATGCCGTCGAGTATTTGAAGACCCTCCAGGAAGGCTGACTGATTTGTTGCTATGATTTTTTGCATAACCTTTTTCATCCGATTAGCTAGAATCTTCGCAAGAATCTTGTAGCCACGGTTTACTAGTGAGATTGGCCTGTAATTCTCGATCTTCACAGGGTTAGAGCTTTTAGGAACAAGTGTTATAAAGGAAGAGTTCATACCTTTTGAGAGCCTCCCTTCTCTGTAAAACTCTTGGATGAATAAGATAAAATCCTCCTTTAATACATTCCAATGAGCTTGTATAAAGTGAAAATTATAACCATCCGGACCATGGCTCTTGGATGACGCGCAGCTGAATACCGTGGTTCTGATTTCATCTTCAGTAATCCTTGAGATAAGGAAGGCATTATCCTCAGGAGTTATAATATGAGCAGCAGGTATGTTCAGTGAAGGGCGGTCCCATTGATCTGAGGAGAATTGTTTTGAGAAATGATCTGTAATGCCTTGTTTGATCTCATTAACTTCCTCTGTCCACACATCATTTATATATAGCCCACGGATTTGATCTCTGTACCAATTATTCTTGATTTTGGAATGGAAGTATCGAGTATTTTTGTCACCTTCCTTGATCAACTTGGATCTAGATTTTTGTAGGGCTAGTGACTCCTGGGCTTGAATGGCCTTCTGCAGTTGAATCCATGTTATCTGACGTTCAGCCATTTGTGTCTCTGTTAAAACTGACTGTTCAGCTAATTGATCATAGACATTAAGATCGCTGCGCAGTCTTGCCAATTTTCTCTCCACTGAACCAAAGATAGTCATATTCCAGTTTCTTAATCTCTCCCTTAATTGACGCAGTTTCTCACACAAAACATAGCTTCTTCGACCTGCAACTGACAGTTGATTCCATTCAGATTCTATTTACAGTGTTATAACAGCTTCTTAGAAGCTTTAATCATAAGGGCTTTGAAACGTTTAATTTTAATGGTAGAAAAGTAAAAACTGGAGTTAATCAATAATACCGATAAGTACTATAGTTTAATTTTAAAAAATTATATTATGAAAATTTTAAAACATCACAACACGTGCCTCTATATTTGAGAAAAGCCTAAAATTGACTACCAAGAGTTGTTCCAAACAATGCTTCATCAATGATCCAGTTTCATTATAACACGCCAATCCACGACCGCCATACACACGAATTTGAGGGATTATTGACGCATTATGGGCAGGTTTATGTATGGGTCATCGTGCATAGATCTCATGGATTAGTTTGGCCAAAATGTTTTTGAATGTCATGGTATAAACAAAATGAACGGAGATATGTCTATGTTTTGAAGCACCAAAAAAGTTACTGCAGGTTCAGACAAATTTCTTTAAGAAACACATGCACAATTGGGTCTTTTGCTCAAAACCAGTCATCTAAATTGAAGTTATGTAACAAATCTTGTTAACTGGTCTGCATACAATTTGTTTTCCCCAACAAGGAATTATTTAGGATACCATCCGAGTTTCCCAAAGCTAAAATTTGACTCAGACTCTATTGATGAAGTAGTTATTGAGAAAATTTTGCTGAGTTCACATTGTGAATGGGCCGAATTCACTGAAGGAAAACTGAACGGGTCAAATGATTCAGGGTGTCTATTTGGATCATATTGTTTGGGTCCGAGTGATGGGTTTGGATCTTTATTGGGACGGGGCGGGTTATAGACGAGTTGGTTGCATGTATGAATTCTTTTGTAAGTGATTTCGAGTAGGATCGGATCCTTGTCGGATCTTTGGACTTGCTTCGTTGCGGGGCAGCCTTGGTCATGCTTATGGATACATCTGTAATACCCTCTGCAAAAATTAAATAATATGATATTTAGTGTATGTTTTGTAGGATTTTTTTTAAATTTTTTTTTTTATTTTTTCAAATTATTTCAAAAATAATGTATTAAAACTCCCTTCTACTTCTATTTATCTTTTTTTTTTCAATAAAAACTCTATTTTTAAGAAGTAAGTAGGAGACTACTTTTTCACTTCTACTTCTAATAGCAATTTTGTAAGCAAATTAAAGTTATCTTATCAAATTTAACTACAAAACAATATTTAATCATCTTAAAAAAAAATGATTGCAAACACTATTTCAATAACTTTTTCTATTTTTTTTAATTTTACCAAACACTCAAAAATTTAAAAAATTAAAAGGAGAAGTCAGAAAGATACAAAACATGCCCTTAATAGAATTTGAAAAAATAAATGTATATAGATTTGTGGAGGAACTAAAAATAAAATTTAGGAATTTTGTCTAAAAGTTTATTTGACGCTATTTTCAAGCAGTTTTACCAACACATATTTTGCCAACAATATCTATTTTTCAGTATTTTCTCACTAAATTTTCTCTAACTGAAAATACACATCTCATCTGAATCAATTTAGTAGTGAGATTGGGTCAAAGTACTGATCCAACTATATAGTCAATGAACACGCGCTTAAAATTCCCGCGAAAATGTATTTAATATAATAAAACAAATTTGAATATTTTTTTATTTATCTTATTATTGAAAATTGGGACCTTGGATATTTCGCTCCCAGAATGTCTTTCTGGCCATATTTCCTCCACTTGTATCCATCCTCAAGTTGCGCTTCAATTCCAGTTTTCTCGAACACTTCAACTCTCGGCCTCCAGCTTGACACTGCGTCTCTGTAAGAAAGTTCCCCACTAAAAGGATAAAGACAATATAATTTGATACGACAAATAAGAACAAATAAAAAAACAACCACCTTGCAATTGGATCCTGTTGCCCCTTCAAATCTTTGTCTGAATCATCGGTCTGCGGGCTTCCTGTCGTCTCCACGGCGGCGCCCGACATCACCGGCGGCGGCGGATCACTGCCGTTTTGTAACGTGGACAGCGCGTGATCGTAAGAATGCAAGATCTTATGGAGCAAATATTCGCTAATCTCGTCCGAAGAAGAAGACGAAGGCTGCGCGTGGAGATTCATTTGCAGCTGCATCGATAATTGTCTCCCTTCTACCAGTACTTGTATCAGATTGTCCCACACCGAATCCGCCATAAACTTTTCTATTTTCAAGGGCCTATATCATTATCATTTTCTCTTTGATCGAATGTCAGAGCCATGCAATAATAAATTATAACACAGAGTTGGATATATAAGACGGGTTAGAGAGCGTGTTACGTCATCATATTTAACTCACTGGTTTTAGGTGTTAATGGGTAATACACGGTAAGCATTGTTTTTGACTGGAGAATTTGAAATTTTGAACGACGTCTGCACCTGCAGTGTGTTTCTCAGTCAAATGTGGACTCGTTCAAGTGCCCACGGAGGACAACTCTATTGGTCCCACTCCCATCGTACTATCAAAGATATCCCAATTAGATTGGAATCCTTCTTGGAAAATCTTTTATGATCCTAGTTTATTACAAAATATATAATTAGTTTACTTGCTGTAGATAGATGGAGAAATATTATTGGCTGAAAAGCTACCATATCAAATCAAATTATAGTCAGAATTCAAAGGAGGGTGATTCAAGTCAATTATAGCACAGGACAATGCTGTTGGTCCCATCTTCTATTATTCTTCATCCATCATCAAACTTGACCAACTTTCTCTTATAATTATTTTACTATCTTATCATTTATAATTTATTAATAATTTGATGTGATTATCTAAACATAATACAATATTTATTCATTAAATAGTTACTATATTATTTAAATATATATTCACTGCATTAAATATAAATAAAAAAAATTCTGAAATATACTTTATATGTTTATATCAAAATTATTATTTCAATAGTTATGGGACTAATATTACTTTTGTAGGTAACTTATAGGATCAAAATTAATTTTCCCCTATATTTATATATATTATTTTGTGATTTTAAATATTATTGTACAGGATGTGATTTTAAATATTATTGTACAGGATGTAGTGCTTTTTAATTAAACTGGCCACGTTTCAATTTTTGGACTGGTCCCACTTATTCTCCCAATACTAGAAGCTAATGCAGGAATACAATTGGAAGTGATTTTTTCTCCTTTTCAAATTTTTGTGGTTGAATTTTCTGTTCCACTCCTTAGAAAAAGTAGAAAGAAAATGTGGACTCATTTCTATTTTATTTTTTTGCAAAAAAGGGGCATATATTAAAAAAATATCAAAATGTCTTATAAAATGAAAGAAATCAAATAAGAAAATCGAGCAAAGTAAAACATAAATCATAATTAGTGCATGTAATAAAAGGCGAATGCAGGGTAACTGAGTCTAATCAACATGCATCTCCATCGAGAGAGAATGAGAGAGAGACTCAGCAGGATGATTCGCTCCAAGATAAATAAGATAATTTGCACAAAAGTTGACTTTATGATACATATGTTAAACTTGCAGGGAGAAGTAGATTGATAATGATAATATGTTATGCCATGGAGAGTGATAGCGTCAAGGTGGTACGTGACTTTAATGAACCAGTTTATCTTAAATAAAGATATTGCAATCGAGGCCAAAAAGGTAGCAAATGGTCAAATTATGTAAAAGACTCAAGATTTTAAACATGATGCTAGACATATAATCCAAATATTGGCTGAAATCTAATAAATAATATCCTTCATAATCAATGATCCCCCACAACCACTATAGATAGTCGAGGTAAAACTATCAATGTTAAACTTTAACCATTTAGAGGGTGGACGTTCCCAACGAATTAATACAGGTTAACTCCAACGGTTTGACTTATTGGTTGATGACTTGGACTTAATGCTTTTTAGAGCATTAAGTTCATAGTTCAAGTCTCATTGGATGTAAACAATTCTTTAGGGCCATGGTCATGGGCTTAGACCCGAGATTTACTCGATTCATGTGGAAGGATTGCTTTATATGAGCCTCATAGATTAGTCGGGTCCAATGTGGTTCCAAACACCATGGTTATCCAAAAACAAATAAATACGGGACACTTCAAGAGAAACCTCTTAACAGTAGTTAACAAATGACACAAAAAGTCAATGTCCATAGGGAATATGAACTGTGTAGGATGTAGCAAATGAGTAAGATTAAATAATAATCATTGCACTATAAAGATAATACTAGTGGGTCACCATTGCAATGTTGGAATTAGACTAATAATATGACATTTTTCTTAGGTGTTTTTTTTTAATTTATACAATAAATGACTCCTTTTATTCTAATATTTACAACTAGCCTTTGACTCCTTCTACATCTTCCTACACATGCTTAGATTAGACAAAGGGTTTGTGCCCGGACCACTCTCCAACCCACATCGCCTCATGTATCATGTTTTGGCCTTGAGGAACGCCCATGTTTTAACTTAATGACCATATCATTTCTTGCATGTCATATTATCCA
>JAOWBN010225637.1:0-12912 GCA_028565015.1 Pinguicula moranensis | reverse complement strand
AATAAGAACAAGTAGTAGAAAGTTGGCTGCGCAAAACACTTATTTCGTAAATCGAGGTGTTTATAATCCCATTATAATTTTTAGAAGGATGCGCAAAATGGGCCCTGAGTTAATCTATTGATTCACTGAATTGACTATATTAATGTATATTTTCTATATGTTGAAATTTTCTCTGGAATTCTCTGACGTAAGATCTTAATTAAAATTCTTTCCTTGTCGGGTAAGCCTCCGCCACTAAGGATGGGGAGGCATGGTGCACACACACCAAGCTGTTTTTCATCGTTGTGCGTTTGTTGGTGAGGTGAGAAACCTATAACTCTACTCTAATCGTATTTTCATTACTAACTATGGAAAGTGAGAACAATTCCGAAAGTGGGGTCTTTGAGTAAAGACTCGGCGGCATGTCCGACGAAGACTCCTATTGAACTGCCAAGTTTTGAGTAATTTGTTCAAAGAGATGGCTATTAGGGTTGATAAATCACTCAAGACTGGACTCACCTCAAATGTCGTCAGGGTGGTTCTATCACCGGATTTCTCCACCATGGTTAGAGGTTGCCGACAGGTGATGAGATTAGTGTTTGATTCCCTAGATAAAACAATGCTATGATACCATATTTGTTTAGGGAGTTTGATATCAAATAAATCTCTTCTATTTGTTATATCATTCTTTGTGTCGTTCGTCACATTCTTATAGATTACAAATCTTTGGATAAGGAAAAGTTTGGAGTGATAAGGAAATGATCAATTTAGATTGATTATTTCCTTTTAAAAGATTACACCAAATCTTTCCTTATCTGGTCATATAATCTTATGGCGAAACCTATGAGAGAGAAAAGTCTTGCGAAAAGGCGATTGGAAGCGGCGGAATTCATGGGGACAAGATCTTACCGGAGGAGGATATGGTTATCCCGATTGTGGTGGCGCCGGAGGATGATGCTGTGTGGGAAAATCCATGACGGCGTCGACAAAACATGGAAAAAATTGGTGACGGACACGAATCGGGTAACACAAAATCGATTACCTCTCTCGGCGTATATCAAATTATTACACTAAATCATTCCTTATCTGGTCATATAATCTAACACTCCCCTAGGAAATATTCCTTTTTTGATCTTAGAACCTCTATTCTCTCATGCTTTCATCTCAAACTCTTCAAACATATTCTTTTGAAGTTTTGCTCTCTCTCCTATATCACTTCTTGTGATTGTCATAGATCATTAGCTCTTCCTTTTTCTTTAGGAACAAAGTGTGATCATAATTGCTTTGCCTATATCCATATCTTTTCATAGCCGAGGTAAATTGTCCGAACCATGCTCGAGGTAATTGTTTTAGACCATATAGGGCCTCTTCAACCTGCATCCTCATTGTTCTTAAACGTCTCGGAGAAGCCAAGTGGGGCAGCCATAAACACCTCCTCATTGAGATCTTCATGTAGAAATGCATTCTTGACATCAAATTGGTGAAGTGGCTAGTCTAGGTTTGCAGCAACTGAGAACAATACTCGTATAATATCAACTTTTGCAACTGGGGAGAACGTCTTAGAGTTGTCAATCTCATATGTCTGAGTGTATCTCTTTGCTACTAACTGAGCTTTATGACATCAGCCTTATGTTTCACTGTAAATATCCATTTGCGCCCAATTGATCATTTTCCAGTCGGCAGACCGCATTCTCCCATGTGCCATTCTTCTCTAAGGCCACCATTTCATCCTCCAATGTTTGTTACCATTCCTTGCTTTGTTGGGCCTCCTGAACTATTCTTGGCACGGCTACCGATTGCCCATCAACACTCACCCTGACCAAGTTGGCCATAGGGTATTTTGATGTTCGTGGCTCATCATAAAGCTCGGTTAGTAGCATATATATTTTTTTTGTTAAGCCAAATTCATTAATAATGAAAATATGTACAAACTTTCTTATGAGTAAGAAAGTACTAAAGGAAAGCAACGAAGAAATACAAAAACAAATACATGAACGTGTTGTAATCGAGGAGTGGTGAGAAAGAACAAAGGAAAGGTGTGCAACAGTGATCAATTGACTTCCAGATATGCAAGCTGCCATATATATGACTACAGGAGTCATTACCATGCTAAAAATTCAGCTCTGCCTGTTCACCTTATAGCATCTAAGTCATGAGATTGTTGTGGTAGTCCAATAAGCAAAGATTTATTGGCTACTGCAACATTGATATGCTAACTTTCAACTAGGCAGACCACCATATAAATGGCTACAGGAGTCTTTACTAAAATAGTTAACACAACCCAGCTTGTTCACCTTATAGCACAATAATCTTTTGGTTGTTACCACATCCTTTGCTCCCCATTCCTCCACTCGAATTACAAGAAAAAAATTCATTCTGCTATGAGCACTCAACGCCATCTAAGTTGCATAAGGCTCTTCAAGTCTTTTGTGCTCTGCAATCTAGGACCTTTCGTGTCATTCATTATTTTGTTCTCTCCTATTGACTTTGGGTCTACCAGGAGCATTGCAGAATGCATAGCTCTAGTGCAGCAGAATCGAAAGAATCGGTATTTGGAATCATCTTGAGAGTTTCAGCCATGGTATAGCTGCTGATATCTATCAACTCTGGTGCAATGATGCAGTAGATGTCAAGGTTTGTGGTTGCTCAAAATTGAACCATATCGGTCGCCAGGGATATGTAAGTCATCCTACACATTAGCAAAGCATTAGTGCAATCTATTTAGAAATCGGACTTTATAATCTTGCATTCGATTTCACTGTTTCTATGCAATAGTTGCATTCCTGCATAAATGTTAGCCTGACATCTTAACAAAGACATCCCTTGTTTATGCAAGAGTAGCTGTGAAATCCTGGTTTAGGTCATCTGTTGCCTCAACCTCAACTTCCTGAAAGCAGTGGTAGGATCAATTCCTCAGAACAATGCTGCTGTCAGGTGCCAAACATCCTGCACATATGTAAAATATCAGTGCAATCTGTTCACTTGCCTAGTTGGCCTTGATGAGCCTGCCTTTTCATGTTCCTTGGTAGAGGTAGCATTTATTGACCCTGTGTCTAACTTGATCCTATTTCCTGGGCTACATTTTCAAGATCAAGGTAAACTTTCATGGAAGTATTCTCATACATATGCTCCAGATCAAAAATGACTTACCTCAGGAGCACCGAATGAGGAGGATGGCATGTGGTCTACTAGTGTGATGGCTTGCTCTACATTTTTAGGGGCAAGCTCAATGGTGACTCCAGCTGTCTCTATTGGGACAATTTTGGGTAAGCTGAGCAACCAATTCAGAAGATCCCTCACAACACTCTCCCTCTAACCATTGGATTGGGTCGTATAGTAGTACTTAGTTTCTAGGAATTCACAATCCATGGTTGTATACATGTGTCGGGTATGGTGTTCGAAGAACCAATAGCCTTGTTAATATCATACCCAACAAAGATACATTTGATCGCACATGGCTCAAGTTTAGTGCGGTCGACTCATGGGATGTAAACGAAGATGGAGCAGCCGAAGACCCATGGATGGAGAGTCAAGGAAGACGAAACCTGGTTGTGGGTAGATAAGGTCTACGGTGGAATTTCGAGCCCTATGATCTTGGTAGGTAGGCGATTGATTAGATACACGATCGTAGCCACTGCTTTCGGCCAGGAGGTTCTAGGACTTTGGACTCAATTAGAAGGGCCCTAGTGATTTTACGAAGAATTCTATTTTTTGTTTTCTGCTACCTCATTGTGTTGTATGGGAGCATGTGGTTTAATAGACGAACCCTTTTTCTTGGAAGAATTTGTTCATGGTTTGGTTAACATATCCCTCCCTGCTATCAAATCGAAGGATTTGAATTTTTTTCTTCTTCTAGGTTTCAATCATGGCATAAAAATCAACAAACTTTTGGAACACCTCAAATTTATGTTTCAAAAAATATACCCATGTAATTCTAGTGCAGTCATCAATAAATAACAGAAAATATTAAAGGATAATATTCATGGAATCCGGGATGGGACCCCACATATTAGAATCAAAATGAGCTAGAGAGAAAATAGTCCCAGTTTGAGTATTATTTGAAGAATAAAACCGTCTATGATTTTTAGCTAGGCAACTGGTATCATATGAAAAAAATACTTAACTATTTAAAAAATTGGGGAAATAAAAGTTTGAAGTAATCAGGTGATGGATGTCCCATAAGCTGGTTCCATAGCTAGACCTGTCGGTCAACCGTCCCATGAGCTAGCTTCGCAGTTCAGTGCTATGCTTAATGATCTCCTTCATTTGGATATCCTGTAGAAGGCAAAAGTTGGGTTCATAAGAGTAATACAATTCAATTCTTTAGTGACAAAACTAATAGACAACAATTAGTAGGATAAAGTGAAAACGTATAAATAATTAGCTAATTTAAGAGTAAGAGAGATCTCAATAGTTCCCGCTCCAGCTACTGATGTCGTGCCACCATAGCTATCAAAATATGAGTTTTTTAGGCTACTGTGGATGTGATAAGATCAGACCGAACATTAATCATAGTGTCTGTTACTTTACATTCAAACACCATCGACTAGGTATCATACTGCCTTGGTGCCGATCCGAGTAAGTCAATGGGGGATCCGGATTGAAGCACCCTCCGGGAAAAAATTGAGGGTTGGAGAGATGGGTTTGTTCAGAATAATATTTCAAAGTTTTGGGTTGTACTGGTGATATTTGGAGAGTTTGGGGTTTCACCGAGATGTTCTTTCAAGTTTTGGGTTGTATCTGTAATTTTGAGAAATGTTGGGGTGTATCTGGAGTTTGGACAAGGTATGGGGATGTATCTCATAATATTTGGAACTGTTAGGGTGTTATGATAAAGCCGTGAACTTCTCGGGAAAATAAAAAATTCCAAAAAATTTCCCAGGGCATATCTGCAAAAAACCAACATAAGGTGCATTTAGGGCTGAGGGTTCGGATTGATATGCATACCGATGCCATGAGAGTTCTTTTCCCGCCCGATCGCAGCTGCAATCGCTCCAAATCTCGATGTCGTGTGAAACTAGTTATTGTCGCTACTGCTGTTGGAGGCATCAGTATGCAGCGGTGGCAGCGGTACCTCCTTTTACCCCTTTCTTTTTGTTCCTAGGCCACCATTCTAGGTATCCAATTCAACGAAAATAGACGTTGGTTGCATGTCTAGAGTTTCCACAGTCTAGACACTGAAGCTTGGATTTGTCCACTTCCCCTCCCTGAAATGATTATTTGGCCACATGTTTGACCGAATCTGACCGAGTTTTGGAGATAAAGCCACCCACAACCCCCGATGATGTGTTGTCGCCACTCTGTTTTGCCGAATTTCATATATCCATGTGTGATGTTCATGGCAGATTGTGGCATACGCTTTTTCGACTGAGGGGAGAGGACCTTCTTTCAAGATATACATTTTTAGCTCATCTTACTCCTCGTTGGTTCTGACAATGAGTTGGAATAATCGGGTATCCTGCCAGAGCCAATTGTAAACCGCAATGTCTGCTGCACATTTCTTTGGATTTGATTGTCTTCGATCAATATCTCACAAAATCCGTTGAACGGAATTATAGAGATTTTCGAGTATCCCACTACCTTGTTGTTGGCAATTCGATTTGATAGTTAAGTCAAAGATCTGCAACGCATCACTCCCACTGCTAAACGTCGTTGCCAAGCCTTCCCCAAGGTCCTTGGAAGTCAGATATTCAGCAAAGTGATTGTTGAGTTCAAGTTCAATGTTGTGTAGAATCCACGAGCACACGTTTAGGTCGTACTGCTGTCATTTTGGGTATGTTGGATCTGCTTCGGTAGGTTGAGAAGGCTTCCCAGTAAGGTGGTTGAGTCCTCCCTGCACACAATGGCTACCTGCCTCAGTCGTAACAACAAGGAGCAGTTGAAATTGTTGAGCTTCATGCTCACTGTCATGGTTTGGCTATTTTTGGGTAGATTGAGTTGTTTTAGGAGGTTGGCTATTAGGGTTGATAAATCACCTGAGGCTGGACTCACCTCAAATGTCGCCAGGGTCATCGGATGTCTCCACCATGGTTAGAGGTTGCCGACAGGTGATGAGATTACTGTTTGATTCCCCGGATCAAACAATGCTACGATACCATATTTGTTTAGAGGGTTTGATATCGAATAAATCTCTTCTATTTTTTTAAAAATCTTTCTTTGTGTCGTTTGTTACATTCTTATAGATTACAAATCTTTGGATAAGGAAAGGTTTGGAGTAATAAAGAAAGGATCAATTTAGGTTGATTCTTTCCTTTTACAAGATTACACAAAATCTTTCCTTATCTGGTCATATAATCTAACAGGAGTGTGGATCTGAAAATGAGAAGTTGGTAGAGGACGAATCAACTTGGACATCGGTGCATGGCCGCTCCAATTTGGTGCTCTCACCATCCAGACCACAAAAACAAGGTGAACCATCTACCCGTGCAAGAAAACCGCTTCCAGATTTTAGACAGAAAATTTGGAATAACTATGTCTCTATTTACTTCACAAACTTTCCTCTACTTGGAAATAAGAAGAGATGTGGCAAATAATCTTAGTGTATGTCATGTTATGATGTCCATGTCTGATGGTGACTTGACAACCAAGGAAAGAGATTCAGTTTTGTCTGATTCTCAAAAAATATTGATGTCTTAAAGCTAATAGACAAAAACTCAATGGTCTTTGGGTCGATTCTTTCAAATTACAAGTGAGCAAAGCAAAAGTGTAATCAGATTACTCAAGTATTGAGAATAGTCTTACTCTAGAGAAGAAAAATGCTCCTCGGCCTTATGATGAACAAAAGGATACAAAGGAACCATAGGTAGTGGAGATTATCTCCTTTAAGACAGACCTTGGCCGCGAGCTAGCTCCAAATTTTTCTTGTAGGTATACCAACTCTTATTCTGGATTTGCTTACCATGAATTAGGTACTTGAAAGTTCTGGTCATGAGGATGGATCTGTGGTATGCTTGGAAGGAGGTACAATTCTCATAAAACTGAAAACACAGGATGAGCAGAGATGGTTATTAAATGATGAAACTAATGATGCGCAACTATGTGTCCATACTCTGCATCCTTGGAAGTTAGTAAATGGAAAGATTAGATCCGAGTTAGGGGGACTTGCCTTCAATGTTGGTGCGAGGAATTCTTCACATAAATAGCCTCGTATTAGGGATCTCTTTTGGTGATTGATGAGAATACTATATTACAAACTGAAATGCAATTTGGACGCATTCAAGTGTTGACGAGCTCAAACAATTTTGCCCAAAGAACACTGCAGATAGAGACTGGAGCAGAAAAATTCCCCCACATAGAGGAAAAACAAAGTATTTCTATGGCCCACTCGGCCTGGAGTGTGCTTGAAACTAGCAGAAAAAAGATGGGTGTCAACAAAAAGTTGACTAAGGAGGAATGGCTAGCCCAGTTCTTAGTAAAGATCAATCTATTATAAAATCGGTGGTTGTTACAATTCCAGTCAAGAGTGTGGAACATAACATTGTGGAAGAAGAAATGGAGAAATTGCCTCGAAAATTCTGAATTCGGATGTTGACAGTAATCCCTCAACTGCTTGCCAGACTTCCTCCTCCGATAAGCCAGACATAGCTCCAACAAAGATTGTGAATCTCGAGAATCTCGAGAAATGGATAGAATCTCGAAACATAGCTCCCTCAACTGCTTGTCAGACTTCCTCGCCCTATTCCAGTTTTGTCGCTTCCTGTAGAAACTCAGCTAGTCAGTAGTCTGTGACGATTCGACATGTCGCTGACCATTCACGTGTGTACCTTGACCCCAGTCAAGGGATGACCATTGGGAGATTCAAAACTATGCTGCTGAGTCAACAAACTAAAGTGGGTCTGAAGCCTAAGTATTTCAATAATTTGTCTCATGGAATCCAGACCCAATTGGCTAATAAAAATCTTTGAGTTGCTTGAAGAACAGACTCTGAGGATCCCAATTCAACACATTGATCATTCATGGTTCATCACAACTATCAGATCCATTTAATATACATCCTATCTCGGACCTCTAACCTCGGTCCTTCACTCGTACCAAAGGAGGGCAATTCCTGGTCTGTAACTCCTAGGAAAAGCTTCATGAGCATACCAGAAAAATTCAGGAAGTGGATTCAACAGGCTCACCTAGTCTTGCTGTTGACTTATCAATGGATGATTGCAACTGTAAAGCAAACAAAATCTGGCAACTAGCGCAAGATTTGAGTGTATCATTAGTGCAACCAAATACACTAGTTACTGCTCGCCTAGATAGAATGAATGATTGTGACAATATACAGTTCATCAGACAGAAACAACGTGACTCTACTTCAAAGTTTTCACACCGCACACGATAAGAATTATTATATACAATATTTTGGGCCTCGACACGAAGCAAGAAAAAAAAGGCAGCAATATGAGACCCAGTTCACTCTCAGCGAGTAAACTTTCTATGTCTAAAAGAAACAAATTGTACATTTAAGAATAGATGGTGTTGCCGTCGACTATGGTCGAATGTATATGGAGACGCTCAACCTTTCAATTAACTTCTTTCTGGGAGGAGCCTGGTTACCTGAGAATTACTAAAAAATGGTTGCATGACACATTAGATGTGAAAATCTTAAATGTCTATGCTCTTGGATTTGTTCGAGAAAAAAGGATGCACTGTAAATGGATTGCTTTGCAAATCAAAATGCAAGGGAATGGCCGATGGTGTATAGTTGGAGACTTTAACGATCTCTGGAGTAAAATAGTACAACGCAACCATTCTCCTACGTTGGTAAGAAAAATGAGGGATTTCAACCAATTTATTGTTGAGTTGGATTTGATTACAAGGCGACGATTCGGCTGTCAAAATGCACGAGGTTCTTGTTGTAGTCGTTTCAACAGATTCCTATAATCAGAGCATGGTTACAATAGTGGCCAAAGAGCCATTAAATTGGACTAGACTGGAAAATTTCCAATCATTGTCCAGTGCTTCTCAAGGTCGAAAAGGTCAGCTAGGGACCTAAGGCTACCCATACTTTAAACTGTTGGAGCCAACATGAGGAATTCTCTGAGTTTGTCCAACAAGACTGGCATGCAATCGAGGTCATTGGAAATAAGAGTTATGTGTTGCATAACAAACTCAGGGTGATGAGAGTTCTCTTGAATGATTGGAATAAGAATATTTTTGGCCATGTGGATAGGAAAGTTGAGTTATTGCAACTTCGGCTACAACAATTAGACGTCCTTGGTTCAAATCTGAGAAAAACAAGGGTGTGGATTGCCTTACAGCAAGCACTCCACAACAAATAATCCCTCTTGCACCAAAAATCCATGTCACATTGGATGAAAGAAAGGGATAACAATGCGAGATATTTTATCTATAATCAGAATTAACCGGAGAGGTGTAATATCTGGGCTTAACTTTTGATCGAATTTGGACGGAAGATGTTGAGTCACTGAAAGTAGGAGTCTCGGCAGCCTTTGAACAACACTTCTCTGCATAGCAATGGCCTCAGCCACTAGACTTACTAGCATTGGAGGTCCTAACAATGGTTAATAATAAGTTCATGATATCTTAGTTTAGAGAAGAGGAATCAGTGCTACATTTTGGAGTTGCTCTGCTTCTAAGAGTCGGGGGCCGAATGGATATAACTTCTTCTTCATTCAGCAGCAGTGGGATACGCTAAAGGATGACTTTATCGCATTCTTGTGTGAATTTTAAAGAGAGGGCCGATCGCAAAATGGATAAACTCTACATTTATCACTCTTGCCCCCAAAAAGAACCCACTATTAGTTGATTACTTCCATCCTATTTTCCTTGTTGGATGTGGGTACAAAGTCCTTTCAAAGTTGTTGTCAAATCGAATGAGTCGTGTGATGAGTAAGATTATTTCTTCAAATTAGAACACTTTTGCCAAAGGGTGATAAATCTCAGATTTTGTCCATTGCAAATGGAGATGGAAGAGTCATCATTGACAATTCTTTTAACTTTGTGCTAATAGTGGACTAGAGCAAAATGACTTTATTAAATTCCAGTGCTTCTATTTAGTGAAGTTACGGGAACTCAAAATATTAAATGGTGCAATGCATATTGGGTCGCAATGGAAACTGCCTCTTTGTATAATTACAAGGGTAAGGCCGCGTACATCTGACCCCACAGACCTCAACTTAGTTGGGAATATACTGGGTATGTTGTGGTGGTGGTGCTGTCGCCGTAAAAAAATATTTTTTTCTATCTATTTGATTTGGTTTCTACATAAATGGGGATTTTGAAACTAATTCTGCATCTAACACATTTTACCAGAATCAGGTGAATACTTTTGTATTCTAAGTCTTGTTTGAACTATGAAAGTACGATTCTTGGAGAATTAAGTTCCGCAAGAATGGAGGCCGGACAATCGAGCGAGGCAAATGTCTCCTCCACTCCAACAGTCATTCTCGGAGCCTTAGCTCCGGGCATCAACATTTGTACAAATTTTCTCCTTAAAAACCTTTTTTTTCTTTAAATAAAAATCATGAATTTCATAAAAAAAAATTGTCTTTAGCTACTTGCTATTGTGATCTTAGGCCCTAGGCCCCCACATGGAACACGCTCAAGATTGCCTTTCTTATACTGGGATTATGCCTTGTTGGGATTTGGCTTTCTCCGTTAGCGACTCTTCTCTAATTATCCATGTCACTCTCCTTGTTCTGATCGCTGGCACACTCTTCTTTCTTCTGAGCAGGTAAAGTCATGATCTTTCTTTTGAGTTATTACTGTTTCCCCAGTTTTGTTTATGCTGTTTTGGATTTCATTTGATGCAACTGCTCAATTGGGGGTCTGGAAAATTTGTGTTGTGAGCTTGAATCAAATTTTCAGAAGCAGATTGAATAGCGTAATCGAAGTTTATCATCTGAGTACCTAATAAATATACACGTTAACTTAAGAATTCAGTAAGAAACCAGTGAAACAACAGGGATAAGAACTGGACTGGTACTGAGAAACAAGAAGAGACATTACACATATATAATGTCTAGTATTTTGACTTGATAGTTATACATTCTGAATATAACTAAACTTTCTGCTTCCAGTGTTGTATCCATGACAGTAGCAAAGCCTCAGATTTGGTCCTTACCGTCCCAACTTCCAGATAATTAGTATCCATATTGTCTGTAGTAATCCTACCAAGGTTTCATTTTTCTACATTTTACAGTTTCCTAGCAGAAACTGGACTTGTCTCTGTTGATCATCAAATGGTGGAGATGGGTTTGAAAACCAAAAATGTGGAAGAGAATGGACGCAAAAAGGACAGTTGATCGAACTACGCTCAGTATACAGCTTCATACAAACAGTTTCAAATGGATTATATGACACCAAGATCAAGAGAAAGCTTATGTTTTGATGATTCCCAAGTGAACAGATCCATAAACATGTTATTTGAACATCAAACTAGCCTTTATTGCTTTGAAACTGCTGTCTGAAAGTAATTACCGATAGATTGCTTGGGATTGTCTGAGAAATTGAAGTCTACATTACAGAAATTCAACGGCAGCCACCTTCAGTACTTATTCTGGTCTTTCTCCTCCGCTCGCCGCTGCCTCGCATCCACCACATCCTGGTCCATGACCTTCTCTTTCCCCTCCTTCGCCGGCTTTCTCACGTGATCCTCGATGTACTCGTCGACATCATCGGATTTCCCTACCACCGTCTCCTTCACCTTCTGCGTGGTCTCCTTTGCCGCCCCCCAAGCATCCTGCACAGTCTGCTTCGCCTTCTCCCCAAAACCCTTGGCCGTGTCCGCTGCCTTCTCTGCAGCCCCCTTCGCGGTATCTTTCGTGGCCCCTGCAGTGTCCTTCGTTTTCTCCTTAGCTTCATGAGCGTATTCCTTCGTCCTGTCCGCCATCTTCTCAGCGTTGTCCATAGTCTTCTCCCTCATTTCGTAGGCCTTGTCGGCCATGGAACCGAGCTTCTCCTTGCTCCTCTCGTTCAACTCCTCTGCTTTTCCTTTAGCCCTCTCTTTAGTCTCCTTGGCCTTATCGGTGACCTTTCCAGTGGTCTCCTCTGTCTGGTCCTTCATGTCCCCAGCTTTGTCCTTGGCCTTCTCCTTCATTTCGTGAGTCTTCTCTTTTGCTCTGTCCATGGTTTCTCCCACAGTCTCGTCTGGTTCTTCATTTGCCGCATTGGCGTTGTAAGGACTATACTCTCTTCGTTTATCATCATGGGGACCCTAAATCAATCAACAAAGACAACCATGAATCATCCAATACTCATGGGCGGGTACAAATTCAGGGGACAGAACACAAACCAGAGGTGAAACAAACAGGGGAACCATCTGCTTATTAAATTAAAACAATTGGGGCGGAGGTTGAAGGCGTCCACCCCTGCCAATACTATATAAACTAAACCATCTCCATGCATCCAATGCAAGAACAATACATGCACAAAGTGAGCAATTTACCTCCGGATATCTTGTGGCAGATGTGAAGCAGACTCTTGAAACCTTGGGGCGTAGTGCGAGGGAGGTGCTTGGGGAGAAAGACTTGACTTTTGTCAGGTTGAGTAATGCAATTCTTGATATCGGCATCGTTAACATTGCTTTTGGTTTGATTTGATTTGATTTTCAGTGGGAGTTTGTTGCAGTTTCTGTTGGTTTTGCCTGTTCTTATAAGATGTTGTTCATGGAGAAGAAAGGTGGCATAACGAAGGAGAGGGGCACGTGTCAGAAAACGTGCCACGTGCAGATGAAGGATGCTTTGTCAATTCCATCGGTTGCGAATGCATTTTAATTTCGAAATTATGGATTACTAATTTATTTTTGAATAATTAAAATTTCATTAATAAATTTGGCTAATTAGCCGAAAAAAGATTACAATTGGAAGCAAAAAAAAAATAGCAAAAAAAAAGATTACAATTGGCGTCCGACATAATCCGGGTTTACTCAAGGTTTCCTTTAGTATACCATCTTTTTCCCCCGTTTGGTGTCCGCGAAAAGTT
>JAOWBN010225615.1:0-12915 GCA_028565015.1 Pinguicula moranensis | reverse complement strand
GGGTATTTAGACGGGCTTGTGGTTAAGTGGGCTTAAGGTTTAATTTAATTAAACGTATTAATTAATTAATCCAACAGATACAATTTTGTCCTGACAATATCGTCCAATCTTCCGAGGGAAAACTGAAAACAAATAAAATGTTTAAATTTTATAGCGAGACATAGTAAAATGTTTAAAGTTTCCAAAAAACAAATATAAAAATTATTGAAAATAAATTATTTTCATTTTAGTTAAGTTTAATCTTTTACAATCTCTTCTCGTTTTTTTTTTGGATAATTGGGGTATCCGAACCTACTGAATTGAACGGACCAGAACTGAACCCGTCTAATCCTCAGAGTCATGCACCGCCGTCCGACTACATATGATCGATTAATATCGCAGGCCAAAGTCTTAAAGGCGTGGGCATGAAAATTTGTCATCAGCGAGTTTCAAATCCGTGACCGCAAGTGATGGTGATGAGCAGTTTAATGGACAACCTGTTTCTCTTCTTGTTTTTTTTTTTTTTTTGTAAATAGTAATTCTCTTCTCGTTTCTACCCTTGCTTTCATTTCCATCCATATGTTTTCAAGCCCACACACACGAGTCAGGAAAAGGAGAGCTTCGTTGGCATGGAAATCTCTCAGCCACGAGAATTGGATAGTCTCCGGTTCCCAGATTAACGCTTCGTATAGAGATCTCACGGCACGGCCAGTAACAAACCTTCTCCTACCCTGCGAACAATTCAATTCCCAACATATCTCCACGAATCCCAAATTTCTTGTTGTAACCGCAAAGAAAATGGCCACCTCTCCGGCCTTCTTCTCTTCGTTTCTCAACGTACCCAATTCAAAAATATCAAATCTTGATGTGGGTTTCCCCAGGATCCGCCTTTTGGCAAGGAAGAAACAATCCATCGTTCTATCCTATCCCATGGGTCCTGCTTCCATCGCTGATAGCTCTCCGTCGTCATCATGTTCTTGCAATTCAGCCACAATCTCTAATTCACTTACTCTGGATCATGATAATGGGGTTAATGATGAGGAGCTGAAGAAATCCGAGTCAATAATCGGGTTGAAAGTCCGGGTCAAGGGACCGCTCAAAGTGTATCATGTGCCTAAAGTGCCTGAAATTGATTTAGTGGGCAAGATTGGTGTGTTGAAGCAGTATGTCGGGATTTACAAGGGGAAGAGAATCTCAGCTAACCTCCCGTATCAAGTGGAGTTTGTGGCCGATGAGGTTTTGGGGCGTAATGGAAAGCCGGTGAAGTTCACGGCTCATTTGAGGGAAGACGAGTTTGAGTTTCTTGATTGATCCTATCAAGTATTTTGGTCAATATTGTTGCTTATGATGGAATGATTTTGCTTACTAGTTTTATCTGCGAACTCTATTGAGATCATGTACTATTTTGTATTCACTCTTTGGCCTTACATGAATCAAAATTTCAAGCAATTTTTAATACTTTTTGATTGCGCAAATGTTCTGTGCTCAGGATGATACTTCTCTATATTCGTTTTTGGCTTTCTATTATTGAAAGTTAAAGCAATTGTGATTACTTTTTGCTTCAGAGATTTTGTTGTGTGCTCAGGATGCTCTTTATCTGTATTCATTTTAGGCCTACATGAATGTGATATTCAAGAAAGTGCGAATACTTCTCACTCTAGAAATTTTGTTTTGTGCGCAAGATTCTATTCTGTATTCGTTTTTTGGCCAGACAGGAATTAAGAAAGTATGAATACGTTTCGCTCGTGACTTGTTTTGTGCGCAAGATGCTATCCCTCTGTATTCATTTTCTGACCTTACATGATTTGAAATTTGTAGCAGGTTATAATGCTGATCACTTGGGAGGATTTGTTTTGGGCTCATTTTATCCAATCATAGTTGTCTAGGAGAGGCTGTATATTTGAATGTGATGTTAACTCGGGAAGAGCTAATTTATTGGAAATTTTCAGAAGTTACATAGGTCAGCTTGCTGGTATCTTATATTGCTTCATTCTCCACTCAGAAGGATAATGAATTGATAGCTTACGGGATGAATATTTACTCGTTCATTGATTTAATGTAAGTAGTTCAAGGGTTTAGGGCATGTTCTATTCATTTAATATGTATGTCAAGGCATGCTTATTCTTGATGTTCTGTATTATCATTGCTAGCCCAATGCTTGAGAACATTGATACCGACCCCTTTGGTAGATTATGCTGAGTTTAGATATGCCATTATAATACTTGTACTCCGATGGATTTCATTTCGTCGTAATGTGTATTTAATCTCTCTGCAAAACTGACACAAATTTGGATGGCATCTCAAGCACTCAAGTTTTGCTGTTTGTAACCAAGTATGCTTCCTAGCTAATTGTATTCTTTTTCTTCTCGAGAAACAAATGTTTATATTGTGTCACTAGCAATGGCTACCAAAACAATATGAAAGTGGATGATAATATGAGCGATCGGAAGAATTAGTTACTGGGCTTTTCATTCACTGCCGAGACCTTCAACTTACATCCGTGTGACCCTCTTTTCTTGAGTCATGGAAAGTCCGTTTGATAGTCGGTTATGAGCGTTAAGTGTAATAATCTGTTATTTGATACACACAATAGTTATTCCCGAACCGACGAATTTTACTCGGACCGAGATAAAAGGGTGTTAACTCTCACAATTTTGTTCGGCAATATTGGGTGGTTTTCATAATCATGTTACAATCTCTCCATTTGTATTAACCATTTTCCGTAAATGCCTCTATAAACCAAACCAAACCAAACATACCCAGTATATCCCGCCTTTCGGCAGGGTCTGGGGAGGGTGAGATGTACTCAGTCATATCCTGGAGATCAAGAGACTGTTTCCGTGGAGACCCTCAACTCGTCGAATACATACACACAAACACACACACACAAAAAAAAAAGAGTGAGATGAGTCGCAGAACGCCAACCGTTACAATCTCTCCATTTGTATTAACCATTTTCCGTAAATGCCTCTATACTTCAACCTTATTTATAACATTTATCAACTTGTTTAATTAAATTAAATTATATCAATAAAAACATTTAAATTAAATTAGATTAATTAAATTAGATTACAATAATAAAATAAAATATTTAAAGTAAATTATACTAACTAAATTATAATAATCAAATTATTTAATTTAAATTAGACTAAACTATATTAATAAATTTTATTTATTAAATTATATTGATCAATTTAATTATATTATATTAAACTATGTTAATTAAATTTTTTTAATAAATTTATATTAATTTATATTATTTAATAATTGTAATTAATTAATATTAGTTAAATTAGATCAAGTTAATTTAAATTTTAAATAAATTAAATTTAAATTAATTTATACTAAATTCTGAGAATAACTTAGTAAATTTACATATCATTGAATATGTGGCAGACGGCGATTGTCCTTGCATACAAAATGCTTTAATTTACTTAGAAGATATCTTGAGTGTCCATTACCAAACGAAAGTTTTGATGTTTTGTTTTATTGTATACCACTAGTTGTCCGTGAAACCGGATAGAACATATTTGACTACAAAACGGACCCAAACAGTATTATAGTAATGCAGCGGGTCTTCAGGTTATGTCAAATGCAACATTCATTAAATGTCTTCTTTTATTCTGTTTGAGGCAAAGAAACTTTTCCTATAAGGCAAGATGGAAATGACGTCACGCATGACGCAAGACAATGATAGAACTTAGCAGTTAAAAGGCAAAACGGGAATGACGTTCACGTAGGAATTGAACTAAACAAATAAAAAGGTTAGCCCCCAAGAAATCTGAGCCCCAGCAATAACTAACTTCAGACCTATATAAATGGTTATCACAATTGTCATCGTTTGTATCCAACCGGTAGATCTTGGACAGTGTGATCTTTGGTGGTGCACCGATCCGTTTCTCCAACCACAACCGATCCGCAACCCATAACCCTACTTCCTATTCTCTCTCTGGGCCGGAACAAAGGAAGGAGAAATAATAAAAGGGGCCCAACAAAGAAAAAGCCCAAGAAAGGGGATAAGAATTAAAGGAAAAATAAGAAATAAATGTGGTGCAAGGTGTCTCATGAGGTGTGCCATGCAAATCCCAAACACACCTCCAAGGGACACCTACCCATCCCCCTACCCCACCTAATTGTCTATAAAAGAAGGAAGAAAAATTCCCAACAGAGGAGGTTTTTTGGGTTCTAAAAAATATTGTTAAACTTTTATATTTGTATCCAATAAAAATAAAGAATTCTCTTGCAAGTTTAGTTTTATTGATACGCATAATTTTGTGCTACATCATTTGGCGCCGTATATAGGAATCCAACACAAAAAGTCACATGAAGAAAACATGGAGCCAGGCAACAGTGCCCAACCATAGAAAAACGCGCAGCCGGGTAACCAAATTCTCGACGCTACATGTCAACAAAATATTTTCAACAAGGATCTAACCAATTTAGCATCTAATCTCAAGAACGAGTTCCAAAATCAGATAAGGGAATTGATTTTTCACCTCACTACCCATGGGCCACCTCCCCCATTGCATGAAGGACTTGTTGCTCAGATGCCCGTAACCATGGGAAAAGCTTTCTGTAAAAACATCCACGAGAAATAATATCCCTGACTCCTGCAACACTAGATCGGATATCTAAATATTCTGGAGAAACCGACCCACGGGAACACATGAAATCCTTCACTTTATACATGGAAATGACATCAATATTCGAGGTAGCCGCCTATCAGATTTTTATATTAACCCTGACAGAAGTCGCACAGAACTGGTTCTTGTCATTTCTCAAAGAGTCCATTTGGAATTTCAAGGAATTAATGTCTCAATTTTCCTAAGCATTTGCAACCCAATAGAGAGTTGATCGGGTACCGGTGCATTTATTTGGACGAAAGTATCAAAAAAAGACACACGAGACCCTCAAGGAATACATTTATCGATTTAATCATGAATGCACGAAAACTTCGGGCATACCTCTCAACATGAGGGTTAATGCCCTAATTCACGAATTACAATATGGCTCCCTAGCCGTGGCCCTGATGGATGATTCTCCTAACACACAAGGGAAATTAAGTGACCTTTGACATAAGCACATTCTCTAAGAGGAGATGGGAGGACACCCCTCCCCCCAGAGGCGAAAACCCAATAAAGCCAGATTGCCTCGAAAGCCAGGGCGCTTTGAAGAAAAACCTCGAAATATACCACCACCCAGAACGATACAAAAAGTTAATTATGGCAAAACGAGATATTCCGAATATCACACCTTTTGCATATCAAGCACTTGGGTCTCCTTCACGCACCAGAGGCAATGAAATCAGGAAACTATAGAAGATACTTCCCCAATTATTGTCAGTTCCATAAAGATAAGGGACGTAGCACTGAAGACTGCCGACAGCTAAAGGAGGAGCTAGAAAGGCTAGCCCAGGATGCCTGCTATCCAAATAGATAGAACATACGCAAAAACCCCACATGACTTGGACAAGGGAGGAAGAAAACAACAACCTGAAAGGAAAAAAGCTTCGTATATCCATGATCACGGGAGATGAGATGAGTGAAACTAATCGACACCGAAAAAAAAACAATGACGTTTTCATCAAGTGGTGCAGACCCAGCTAGGACCGCCAGGGGCACCAATCTAATTTAGCGACGAAGATTTATAAACAATCGAGCCCCACATCCATTCAATGGTGGTCCCTGCAAAAATAGTCGAGTATACTGTGGATAGAATCTTCATAGACCAAGGAAGCGCTTCAGATATATTATCCTTAGACGTCTTCAACGGATAGGTATAAAAAATTCTTCTATACATCCCACCACCACGTCCCTGCGGGGTTTTGGGGGAGCAAAGGTCATTTCATTTGGATCAATTGAGCTGCTCACCACCTTCGAAGAAAGAATGCAATAGAAAATAATACCTGCCACTTATCTTATCATCGAAGCCCCGTTCTCATATAACGTCATATTAGGACGACCAAGTCTGGTCCAACTCAAGGTTGTCGTATCAACTTACTATATCGTGATGAAGTTTCCAACACAACAGTGGATAGGATAGGTGAGACTGGACCTTTGAGTCGCTAGCATTCATTACACCATATCTACCACCAAGAGGCGATTATCAACAAAGGGATGTATCTCGACCCCCAATCCAAAAAGACTTCCAAAACATTCCAAATCATAGAGCCCAAATACATAGTCCCGCTAGGTGTCAAGGACATTCCCCTTTGAGAAGATAACCCCGAACGAACAGTATGAATAGGCACTGAACTTGACGTCACCACAGAAGGTATGGTCCTGTGCCTGAAAAGTCATGTGAATGTGTTTGCATGTAGCTCTTCCGACTTTCCAGGAATCATCCCCAGTGTGATGGTCCATCGCATTAACATCGCCCCTGAGACAAAACCTGTATGACAAAAGAAATGACACTTCGGGACGAAAAAGAACCAGGTTATCAAAGAAAAAGTTCAAAAGCTTCTTGTTGCTGGATACGTGGAGAAGGTTCAGTACTCCGAATGGTTATCCAATGTGGTGGTCGTCCCAAATACTAATGAGAAATGGAGATTGTGTGTTGACTTCACGGATCTAAACAAACACTGCACTTTTCCCTACCCCCTCAATCAAATATTTGACTCCACTACGGGATGCAAGTTGTTGAGCATGATCTACGCATTCCATGGCTATCACCATATATTCCTATCTCTAGAAGACCAACCAAAAACTACTTTCATCACCGGCGAAGGTATATATTGTAATAAGGTAATGCCTTTTAGGCTAAAAAATATGGGGCTACCTATCAGCAATGGTCAACAAGTTATTCCAGAAAATAGCTTGGCCAAACCGTGGAAGCATACGTCGATGATATGCGCGTAAAAATCAAAATAATGATGGACCACGTAGGATATCTATCAGAAGTTTTCAAAATCTTACATATCAACTAAAGATCAACTCAACCAAATGCACTTTTTGGGTTCGAAGTAGAGGGAAATTTTTTGAATGGACCGAGGCATGCAACCAAGAATTTCAAGAATTGAAGGAATATCTAAAACCTCTACAGGTGTTGGTGGTACCACGACCACAAAACCTGTTCATCTACATATTCGTGATGGAGGAGATTGTAAGCGTCGTGCTAACCCGATAAGACAAAAAATCTCCACAAACCCCTTTACTATGTCAGTAAAACTATGCAGGGAGCCGAGGTAAGATACCTAGAGATAGAAAAACTCGTCCTAACTCTTGTATTCGTAGCAAAAAGGCTTCGCTCTTACTTCCAGTCGCATCCCATTACGATCCTCACCAACAAACCAATGAGACAAACCCTATCAAAGCCCGACATGTTGGGAAGATTGGTAAAGTGTCCTGTGGAACTCAGTGAATATAACATTATGTACAAATTTAGGAGTTCAAAAAAAGCACAGGTACTCCAAATTTTATTGTCGAAACCAACTAAACCACTACCCAAGAAACACCATGGACGCTCATGTGGACGGATCATCCAATGCAAAACAAGGAGGAGCAGGGATCGTGCTATCATATGAGGATGGGGAAGTTATCAAAATAGTTGTGCTTTTGGATTTCCCCATTACAATAATACGGCGGAATATGAAGCCTTTATACTAGGACTCGAAGTAACTCTCCAGTAAGGGATCCGAAATCTCATAGCCTCCCTCAACTTCCAACTTGTTCATGAATAGTATAAAGGAACTTTTGAGGCTCACGAAGAGGTCCTAGCAAGATATCGAGAAAACTTAAGAAATCGACATAGGATTTCACAAGCTTCAAGCTCCGGCAAATCCCCCGGCAAAAAATTCAAATGCAGACACCATATCCCATCTAGCATCTCACCTAGAAGTTCAAGACATACGGACCCATAAAGCTATTGGTATGGAACAAGCCCATTATCAATCAAATCTCACTATAAGAAAGATGAGATATCTTGACACTTGACCACTCTGATTGGTCTACCCTGATAATTAGTTACCTAAAAGATAGAGTGTTGGCCGCAGACAGTACCGAGGCATGTCAAGTACGCATGCGCGCCTCAAGATTCACACTCATATATGGCATTCTGTATAAGAGAAGCTTCAAATGACCTCTTCTACGATGCATAACCCATTCCCAATCACAATTTTTATTAGAGGATATGCACGAAGGTGAGGAAGTAGTCATATTGGCGAGCGAGCCTAAGTTCAAAAGATTCATTTATACGGGTTTTATTGGTCATCCTTGCTCCAGGACGAATTAGAATATGTGGGCTAATGTGAAAAATTCCAAAAGCATGGCGATTGGACGCACTACCCCAATGCCCCTATGACCGGGTTATTACCGACATGCCCTTTCGACATCTGGGGGATGGATATCATCGGACCACTTCGCCCAACTTCTGGTCAAAGGCATTTTATCATCACCACCGCGGAATATTTCACAAAGTGGTCAGAAGAAGAAGTCGTTGCCAAAGTAACAGAAAGAGAGGCCATTTGCTTCCTATGGAAAAATATCATTTGTCGGTTCGGAGCACCAAGGGTCCTCATCACTGGCAATGGACAACAGTTCTGTGGTGCAAAGATGGACGGTTGGTGTAAAACCTTACAAATCTAGCAAAGACTTACCTCCGCATAACACCCTCGACTAACAGGCAGGTCAAAGTAATTAACAGAATCATAGAAACTTGGCCTAAAAAAGAAACTTCAAGACCGCAAGGGCAGTTGGGCGGACAAATTGTCAGGAATGCTCTGGTCCTACCGGACCACCATAACCACCTTCGCAGGAAACACCCCATTCGCATTGAACTACGGATTAGAAGTCGTATCCTTAATCGATATTGCCTTTGGGGCCTACCGGGTTACTTCATATAACCCTACTAAAATACATGGCAAACCGAATGACAGATTTGAAACTTTTGGCCAAGATCCAAATATCAGAAGTAATTTCGGAATGGAAGAAAGTTTAGAAAAGACAAGTATGAATCTCAGGAGGGTGATCTCGTCTTCAAAAAGGTACTCATACTCAGCAGCGAAGGAAAGTTGGAACCTTCCAGAGAAAGGCATTATTGCCTCGAAATAAAGCACAAAAACAGAGCTTGCAAACTAGCAATCCTCCAAGGAAAACCCCTCCCTCCCTCATGGAACCAGAAGAACATCAAGAAATTATGTTGCGACCAACAGGGATCAAAAGTTTAAAGTTACAGAAAGTGTCAAAAAGTTGGAAACATTTCAAAGATTGAAATGCCCACGTTATTAAAAGTTGAGCCGATATTCACGTTATTGAAAAGCTAAACCATCAAAAGCTTTAAACAACTTAAGCCAAACGTTCACGTTATTGAAAAATTGAACCATCAAAGCTTTAAACAGCCAAAGACAAACGTTCACGTTATTAAACTGGACGGACCTTCATGTTATTGAAAAACTGAACCATCAAAAGCTTTAAACAGCTGAAGACAAACGTTCACGTTATTAAACTGGACATATGTTCACGTTATTTAGAAACTGAACTGTCAAAAAGCAATTGGAGCAAGGTTAAATTGGGACATTCACGTTATTAAGCAACTGAACCACCACAAGAAAAAAAATCAAACAACGAGAAGACCGAGAAGTATAAAAGGTTAGACATTCGCGCCATATTGTGGAGACAACAAACTCTACAAAACCTATTCCGATGGTCAAAAACACATGAGAAATTCCAACCTCCTACAAAAATGGGAGTCTCAACAAGGAAAAACGATAGTAAAGGAAACCGAAACAAACCCCAAAAAAAAAATATTTCAGAATGAACCAGAAACACTTTGAAAGGAGCAAAGGAATGCCCAAACCCATAGTCATTAGATATAAAAAGACTTTAAAGCATTTAGATCACCAACCGACGCTATCCAAATACACATGCAAACTGATGAACGAACTATTACATAAGAAGGATGATAGGAATCCTTGCCAAACTTGTGGCAAAACCTCACACCAATTCAAGATTAAAAACAAGATCTAAAAGGGATGAATTTGTTGTGCTTTCACCTGAACACAACTTGTGTCAACGAACAAGAAGTCATGATTTATGTATCCAAGAATGCCACCAAATAATCCCCTGAAGCAACTTGTGTTGACCAACAAGAAGTCATGATTTATGTATCCGAGAATGCCACCAAATAATCCCCTGAAGCAACTTGTGTCAACCAACAAGAAGTCATGATTTATGTATCAGAGAATGCCACCAAATAATCCCCTGAACACAACTTGTGTCAACCATCAAGAAGTCATGATTTAACTTGAAAAGAAAAGATAAGTCAAAGAATGGTTTAAAACCAAAAGAGAATACTCATCTCACAAAAATTAATTCAAAACTTGTGCGTCCAATACAAAGGATGTTAAGGCCTTTGTATAGGCATAGCTAATTCTAGAATTTAAATAAAATTCGTGCAAAAATAATAAGAGAATTTTAAAGCTAGAAAAATAATCTATGTTAGAAATTGGATCAAATACATGTCCTAGTCTAAGAAGGAAGTTAGGCCACGTGTTTTGTGGCTTTCTTAGAAGTTAGTCTTGTAAGTAAGCTTCTTTAATGGACAAATGAGTGTTGGCTGGGAAGGGAACATCTTTTCCTAGGTAAGAAGATAAAATCCCTAAATTATAGGAACTTTCCTTTTATCCAATTTTCTCTTTCCTCCTTCTCTTTCCTCCTTCTTTTTCCTCCACGTTTTTAGCTCTTTACCCATGATGGATAGGGCCTTGGACTTCCGCTCTTGGGCTAGACATTGAACTTCAATGAGACAGGTCTTCTCAATTGGGTCATGGGGCCCATTTGACATTTTTGGGTCGTGGCCATTCAAGGTCTCCTTGAATTTATTAACCATCATCCTTGTATTAGTCCCATTGGGAATAATTAGTGGACCATGTTGTTTGGCGTGTTTCATAGCCTTCTCGAGTTCATTTCCACCATCAATGAACATCATGGGCTCGTCCTATCCATCCTTTGGGTCTTGGCCCTCTTGTTTGGGCTTGGGTGCAACTTGGGTTGCATCAAAGGATCTCCAAAGATGGGAAAAATAGGGATCCCTTGGACAAACAAAGCCGCTAAAACCAAGATAAATGATAAAAAAAAAAAATAGTAGAGCCCCATTGAGAATTGGTAATAAAATACCCATGTTAGATAATATGGGAAAACTCATCAACACTTTGAGACTACTCTCGGATCAGGTCATCCAGGGAATAGGTTAGCGTTGCCTCTGTTGCACGGATGGCCACGGCGCGACGGAAGGAATAGGACTTTAGGAAACGTTGAACATACATCTCACCAATAGCCCTAGGCAAATCACGGTCACTAGACAACCCTACAAGACGAGATTGCTCGAAGTAGCGAAGCATGATAACCACCAATGGCTCCAGCTCACTGGAATTCCTGGCCATCATAGCGATAAGAAGCCCCATCTGATTCATGCCGCTAGCCACCGTATCTACCATGTCCAGATGACGCGCAAGATCTCTTTGGATTTCAGAAAAATGAGAGAAAATAGTTGATCATTCTACGCGGGAATTCTCAAGATCCGGCTAATAATCACGGATCCATTCGAACGCCTCTTGTTTACAATATTCCCACAAGGAACGGTACTCCATCTCGCGAGAGCCTATGTGAACCCAACTCCCATTGTACCACACGTATGAGGGTTCACCAGAAAAAGCCCCTGGCCACCCCAGCACCACCGTAGGGCCCGATTCCTGGCCCTCAACAGACACTTAGAAATAACCATAGGTAAAGGGGTGGTCGCCGGACAAGAACTCGGGCAGGAAGACAAAAGTATCTACGAAGAACTCAAAGAAAAGAAAGAGATTCAGCCGAAAAATCCTAAAAGGAACAGAAAAAGGACAAAAAAACTCAAAGTCGTACCATGCGTCGTCATTTTCATTAAAAGCAAAAAACCTACTGGAAGGTTCATTCCAAGACAGAGACATTTGAAGAACGTAAGAATGTCAGGAAAATCAGATCCATGCAAATCACATGCGCGCAGATACAGTTCAGAGAATATGCAGAGGCGGCGGAGTGTTCACGGCACCCAAGCCGCATGGAGAGAAACCGATTAGTCAGAAGGAAAAAATGCAAAGCCAATTAAGGTTTTTTTGCAACACAGGAGCCCCGTGGATGGACTGCGGTTGGCCGGGGAGAGAAGGTGTAGAGGCCACTAGGGTTCGCATGCAACCCAAGTTGTGTGTATCGAAGGACATTGGGCAAGAATAGTTGTTGAACGGCAAAACTTCGCGCACGATTGGTCGGAGAAGATTATGTTCGATTTGTTCAATTGATTTAACAAAATTTGATTGAACAAAAAATGAGGGGGGAGATATGCTGGTGCCCCGATCCTTTTCTCCACCGTCCCAACCCAACTGATCCACAACCCATAACCCTACTTCCTATTCTCTCTCTACCTGGGCCGGAACAAAGGAAGGAGAATTAATAAAAGGGGCCCAACAAAGAAAAAGTCCAAGAAAGGGGATAAGAATTTAAGGAAAAATTAGAAATAAATATGGTGCAAGGCGTCTCATGAGGTGTGCCATGCAAATCCCACATACACCTCCAAGTGACACCTACCCATGCCCCTACCCCACCTAATTGTTTATAAAAGAAGGAAGAAAAATTCCCAACTGAGGAGGTTTTTTGGGTTCTACAATACATTGTTAAACTTTTATATTTGTATCCAAATAAAATATAAAGAATTCTCTTACAAGTTTTGTTTTATTGATAAGCATAATTTTGTCCAACATCAATCTTCACCAATGAAATGTTTTTTTCATTTGCTAAGATCTATTAATAATAATAAAAGTTTGTACAATGAAATGAAAGAAAACAAATTTACAAAGCCTGGAGCTGAATAATCTAGTTGCATCCACAAATTAAATCTTTGAGAGTGTTCTTGATATCTGTGTCCAATTCCATATAAGCCTCAGTGTAGCTTAGGGTGATCAGGTGTGTG
>JAOWBN010225604.1:0-12915 GCA_028565015.1 Pinguicula moranensis | reverse complement strand
TAGTTCCGGAATTTAATTGAATTTCAGTTCGGGGTGAAAAATAGCCCCATCGAGTGGCCCCCGGATATCGAAATTCCCTTATTTTTCTGAATTATTTAAATATTCTCCACATAATTATTATTTTATACTATTACGTGTCGTTTGGTGATTCGATAATCCAGCGAGGACAAATTCGACCGTAACAGATTTATGGTGGTATCAGAGTCAAATTTCGATATCTGATTATGTTCGTTCTTAACTATGTTGGATTGGTTATTTGTTAATATGTCAGTAACGAAACGATTATTTTGTTTCAATTGATTATGCTTACTGTTTTCGTTTCTTATTCCTAAGATTGGAATTCTGTTCGCAATCGAGACGTTGAATTCTGTTCGTAATCGTTTCGTTTTCTTCCGTAAGAATTCTAGAGCCTCACGTTTTTATTCGCATGATTACGTGTTACGGCATATTTCACGTGAAGAGAATTCTTAGTAATTTAAAATTTGTTGGAAGAACTCTTCGTCAACTTAAGTAAGATAATATAATGACTGTTCCGTTATGATTGTTCGGAATTAAGAATTTTGTTTCATGCATTGATTCGTAAATTCAATCATCATTTATTACGTGAATATCGGGGAATCAGTTTAGCAAATAATCATATTTGTTAGTTGATTTCATGGTTTGTTACATGATTATTTGTTAATTATACAACAAATTCAAATTTATCTATAAGAATTCATAATTATCGAATAAACTCTTAAATAAAATATATATTATTCTAAATGTGCGATTGATTTTATTCAGAATATTTATTAATTATTTGTTAATATATTATTATTAACTATATGTTAATAATTTATTGATGATAATCACGTATTAATTATTTCATTTCAGAAAGGTGTTCTCAATACAACTATGTGTTAAAGTTCATAAGTATGTCTTATATTTATTTAAATTATTTAAATGTTAAATAATCTAATTTAATATGACAATACATTCAATTAAATTTAATTCTTAGTATGCATAATTAAGAATTAAATTTAATTTGCTTAGTGCAATTTAATTCTTAGTATGCATGATTATGAATAATATGTCAAGTGCAATTTTAATTCCAAGCATACTTATGTCAATTAGGAATAATTTTATTAGAGAATATGTTTCAAAATAATAAAATTAATGAACAAATAATTATTAACTATGTGTTATTAATTAAATTATGGTAATTAAAATCATATTACCATAATTATTTTAAATTTCAAAAGAAATTCGCATTAATCGTGCTCGTGAGGGGGGCTGTGTATGGCTAGTTTTTAAGAGGGATCTTTGTGACCCCACCAGAAATATGAGCTCCTCACGAAAAATGGCAACACTGTTTAGGAGTTTGGTCCCTGATTTGGAACATGAATCCCGACCAGCTACATGGATTTTTGTTGAATCGTTTAAAGATCCCATCTGACCAATCTCATATTCTTTTGACAGTTTTAAAATCTTTTCTTTTACTATGTGTTAAAAAAAATCAAATTGTTATGTGTTAACAATTTATTTGTGCCAATTCTTTTGGCAAGAATAAATTAAAATTAAACTAAAAATACTCTATAGCAAAAATCACCGAATTTTTACAATTAACAATTATGTGTGCCAATCCGTTTGATTATGTGTTACTTAGTATTTTTGCTTGAATTTGTTTTAATAAGTAAAAGTTAAATTTTCCTCGAAATTTTTGGTTAAGAAATTTTCGAACGTATAACATAATTCAAAATTCCTCATTGAAAATCTAATTTTAAAATTGTGTCTAATGTCATTCTTAAAATATACTTGTAGAAATGGCACCTCCAAGCATGATAGTCAAGTTCTCATCCAGTTATAAGTTCGCTGAATTAAACTACGACATCTGGTCCAGGAAGGTTCAGTATCTTCTGCACTACAAAGATCTCCTTGAGCACTACAAAGATCTCCTTGAGCACATCACCATGGAGGCCCGCAAAAACTGAAACAACCTATGCAGCATGGGCAAAGAAGGATCATAGTATTCGCTATGCTATGTTGTATTGCAGGCACGACGATCTTATTGGCACGTACGATGTGATGCCCACGACTAAGTCCATCTAGGACAAACTCAATGAGTAATATGGTCAAACTTCAGCTACAAGGCTCCGTACGTTAAACCTGAATTGTCTTAAGTACAAAATTTATTGGAATCGATCCGAACTGGAAAACCTTCGTATTATGAGTTCAATGTTGCGTGATCTCAATGCTGGTGAGATCGAAATTTCTGAGTTCGAACAGGTGAACAATGTGATTCGTTCAATACCTGATAAAAGGAATGACAGACGGTGGCCCTCTTTCAAAACTCTGATGTCTCACGATGTGAACATCAAAACATTTGTTGATATAGCTAAGCACCTCTAGTTTGAGGATGAAACCTTACGGGGTTCTGCATCCTCTGCCAAAATTTTTGCAACTCACGAGAGAAACCCTAAGAGGAACAAAAGGTTTGACAAGTCGGTGAAAAAGACTCATAAACCCCCCAAAGAAAGAAGATCGCTAAACAATCCAAGACAAACGCCCCCAAGAATATATGGCACGTGTGAAATGTTATAACTGCGGAAAGAATTGTCACTTGTCTCGAGACAGTTTTGAGCCGCAAAAGATATCTTTCACTCCCACTAATCCCAAATTATGTGTTTGCTCCCATGCATTAGTTGCTAATTTATTTCCTAAACGGATTGTAGATTCAGTAGCGAGCCAACACGTAGGGAATGACTGTGCTGGTTTTATCGAGTTTCATTGTTGTGGCGCCGGAACATGAAGCATAACTATGAAAAATGGCAGTGAAGAGGATGTCATCGGTATTGACACTTATATGCTCCAACTTCGTAACGGAAACACATAGCTGTTACACGACACAATCTATGTGTCAGGAGCCCGCTATTGTTTAATTTCAATTGTTTCTTTGCTACATTTGGATTTTTCATTTAATTTTCGTCCTAGTGAATTGAAAATTGAATACGTTGATGATGTATTTAGTGACGGCTCATACAAATATGATTTTTGCATTATTGATTTGGATTATATTTACAAAGATTCAAATCATTTATCCATTGCCTTAGTTTCTTACATAAATACATCTTTCGAATCTGTTAAATGGCATGTTAGACTTGGTCACATTGGCCAAGATAGATTAAACAGACTTGCTAAGTGTGGTATATTAAACCAACTCATTGAGACTAAGTTATCTGTGTGTGAGTCTTGCTTAGCTGAAAAGGCTAGCAAGAAGCCTTTCGATAAGGTTTCTCGAGCCTCAAATCCCTTAGATTTAGTTCATTCTGACATTTGCAGACCCATGAGCATGAAAAAACGCCATGGGGCTTCTTATTTCATCAACTTTATAGACGATTACTCTCGTTTTGAACACGTATATCTATTCTCTCATCGTCACGAAACACTTGATGTGTTTTAACACTACATAGCTGAAGTAGAAACCCAGTTGGATCGAAAAGCTAAAAAAATTTAAGCTGACCACGGTCACGAATACCTTTCTGATCTGTTCAAAGGGTATTGTAATAAAAAGGGTATAGTAGTACAACTTACCATTCCTTATCTCCGCAGCAAAATAGTGTTGCGGAACGTAGAAATCGCAACCTACTTGATATGGTTAGGTTTATGATAGTGGAAGTCAACCTATCCATTAACTTTTGGGAAGATGCGTTACTCAAGACAACATGCATCCTCAATAGAGTACCAAGCAAGAGTATGCTTACCACTCCATATGAGTTATGGAATGGAAGGAAGACAATCTTGGACCATATGCGACTATGGGGTTATGGCAAACTTGGTCCAAGAGCAACCAAGAGGGTGTTTATTCGATACTCTGAATATTCAAAAGGATATCTAATGTTCGCTAAACACTCAAATGGGGGCATGTCTAAAATCGACAGTCGCAATGTCGAATTTCTAGAGGATCAATTCCCAACTATCGGAGAAATAAAACAGGACAATCAGTTGTATGAATTGCAACAAGACTTGTCACTGTCTCTAGGGAAAAGTATGTTTCACCCAAACACTCAGAATTGTGTAATCCTACTTATTCAATGTCGGAACTTGTCACATGAAAGAGAGGTAAGTCATCAACCTTTCATGCTTAGAAACGAGATTAGTTCTCAAAATTTAGACTATGACAATGTGATTACAAATCCCATGAACCATAGGATTAGTGGGAGCGACCCTTTTCACACCGTCGGTCCTACGAGCCAAGGGGCTAGTGGAAGTAGACCTCCAACCAAGCAAGTAGAAGATCCTGTTATTCGAAGAAGTGAACGCGGAAGGATAAGACTGATAAATGTTATGGACAATCGCTACATTTGGCCTGAAATGAGATTCTAATTGAATCAAATGTGAAATATCTGGGCTTTCACATTCAAACTTTAAAGCCGAATGTAGAGGATAATGACTAAGTATATTTATCAAAGGCTACGATTCGCATGACATAAGTAAGTGACATGCCCACCTAAGTGGGAGACATGTTATGACACACATATCATACTGTGTGTTACAAAATGACCGTTGTGAAAATAACAAAGAATCCCCTTATTGTCATTGTATGAACACACGGACATACATTTGTCTACCCAGATGTTACTCTTGGACTTAGAGCTATGGCTTGAACTTGAAGTTTGATGATGCTACTTTAGTATGTCATCCAAAAGTTAGGATCTATATAGTTCAGTGGACCATGCTAGGAAAGAAGTCGAGTTGATACAGATGATCATTAGTGTATAAGGAACAATCTGTTTAGCTTCACCATATTTGTCATGGCGGTTACATTATGTAATCAGATATTGAATAGTTTAAATGGATGTGTAGTTATAGGTGACGCGAAGAGGATTTGGGGTATCGTCACTTTGAAAGTATCATATTAGTTAGATGATGACTTAATATGACACTACTAGTTACTTTATTGTTATACGACTCATTTCTCGTATTAAACGTCGAGAGATTTTGAAAACTATATTTTAAAAAATGTGTATTCACTTGAATGTGGATTGCAGAATTTGAACCTTCAACCTATTGTGTTATAAATTACTTCCTTAACCATTAGGACATATTTACTTGTTGATGAATATACAAATTATATGATTTTGGGTCGAAAAAAGGTTAGTAAATGTTCATTAAGTAGCGGGTCGATCTGCTGCCTAGATGAGGAAAATTCGCTAAGTATCCAGGTCACTTCAAAGATCAGCCACACCTCAAAGGTTCTGCCTCCCGCCTCAATACACGAACCCAAGGAGAACAACCTCGTACGAACGACGAGTCCCTTTGAGGTGGGCACATACATCCTCCAACAAGGAAATGACAGAAGAGATAGCGAATAACGGTCACCGATAACTATCATATCCATGAAAAAAATACCGATGTACTTGGTATAAACTCTATAAATATGTCACTTGACTAAGGAGAAGTATAAGCAATTCTTAGAGGCGCTATACTTATCTCTCTGTAATTAATATGGTGTAAATCAAAGAATCGGTGACGTATGCACGCACACCCTTCACATATTTTTTTTGTTTCATCTTGACGTCATTTTTGGGAAACGCTTCTCAACCTTTGAGAAAGCTCTTCCTGCTACAAATTTAAGATGATGAAAATACCCACGTCAGTGAACACACCTACTGCCCCCTGAAGAGGGCGAGATCTAGCAGAAAACCCCAAAGAAACATTTTCCTTGAGCAAGGGCAACCCTGAGGAAAAGAAGGACATTCACGGATCACCCCAACACGGGGAAGACAATTCAACTATAGCATTGTCGCACCCAAGGGAACCTGTGTGAAGTCCCGGGGGATAATGACACGGGAGACCAGTCCCCAGCCTGACACTTGGGAAACGACCAATCCCAACCCGAGAGTGGGGAAGACCAAGTACAAAACTCCAAGCCTTTCTTTCCTTTTATTTAGTTTAATATGTCGAACTAAACGCCTCCTAAAAGAATTATCTGAGGGTTCGTTTGGTAGCTGGATTGATCTTATCCAGCTTCGCAGACAACTGTCGGATAGATTCGTGACAATTATTTTTATCCTCTATTTGGTAGTGGAGAGACGGGATAACAACTAAGAGCAAACCCTCGTTTGGTATTAGTGATGGCAAGGCGGATAAAAATAATGTTCCGTGCTTTTACCAAAAAAGTCCTTCAAAATCAATTATAAAATATTTTTTTCCTCAAACCATAAATTCACCATCTTCTCTGCTAGGATTCAAAGTACAATCTCAGCTGGATGTTCCTTCAACATTCGATTAATAAAAAAAATTACATCTTTAACATACGTCCTAATTGCCAACAGAAATCATGTGATTAATGAAGCAATTTTACAATACCATCAAAACTGATAAGACAAATGTGGTTAAAGATGATTCCACAAAAAAAATTGAGAAACAGCAGGCTGTTGCGGGATCAATACGATCTTGATTTATGTACTTGAATTGGTGACACTTGCTTTTGAGATTTGCCATTTAACCTTGCATATTTTCATTCCTCACCGTGTGACATTTGATCTCTGAAATTCCTCACATGCCTTCTCCAACTAAGCGGGCATTGTGACTGCACCATTTTCCTGAAAACGATATAGTAATATGTCAGGATGTTCAGTTTTGTAGCTAGACAACATGCAGCTGAAGATTAACGCAGATACTCCGAGGTTTTATCAGTACTCACTCGAACGATTGCCTTGAGTCTAGTTGTGCATTGTGACTGTACCATCACAATTCGAATGAAGCTGCTCGTGCCACACAAAGATAAGAAATCTAACTTTCATCTTAACTCCAAATACGCTATTTTGCGAAGCAGGAACATTAGTAGTTAGCATCCGTTGTTACATATTAGACACAACATAACGCTGAGAAAACCAGAGTGTTGTCCATAAGAATACCATCAACCAACCAAAAGGAGGCCCAAGGAGGCCATGTTCCATTGCACAACTTTCATAGAAATCTCTTTAGCTAGCCTAAAATCAGAAATAACATACATATAAAGAGGGTAATGCACCCTAACGAGAGTTTTTTTGTGAATAGCGAAGCATAAAATAGTTTTGCTGCATCCGGAGGCATTGCCACATGAAAATCAGGTTTGTTTCCTTTCAATACTCCATACAATGTAAACTGGCTTACTGCATTTAATCAAACACAATATCAAAAGATAACAATGAAATAAAATCCTCCCAATGCAGAAAAATGCCCACAGGCCACAAACCAAAAAATCAAACTAAATATTCCCAGCAAATTTCACCGGTAAGCAGGGCTTGGGAAAGATGTGATGTACACAGTCATACACCTACGTCAAATGAGATATAAACTATTTCCGTTGAGAACCCAGGTCGGAAACCCATTGGTCACAAACATGAGATAAGAAAAGAAATGAGAAAGTGAGAACAGAAGATTTTACCTAGTAGAACCTCATAATTTCTTTGCATAACCTGCCATTAGTGCAAATGCAATGAACATAGAACATAATCATTGAGCAAATGAAGGATTTCATTCAACAAAGAACAGCAAGAATTAAGATATTACATTCTGGTCCCAACTTTTCCCAGTTCTCTCATTAGAAAACAACCTCATATTCAACACCTTGCGACATCTGCAAACCAAGCAAAACCAAGTATAGAAAATTTCAGAACTAAATAAATTAATTAGAAAATATTTTCGACTCAAATACACACATGTATTCAGCATCGGAGTCAGCATCGGTCTCATGAAGCCCGACGAGGACCAGAAGGCCCGGCCCGATAGCGGAAATTGTGCGCCCTTCAACCTGTTTCAGCAGCGTAATCAAGAATGCGACACCGTTTTGAAGGTACGCAATGCGTGATTGTGTGAAATGTATGTACTATTTTTCTATATTCTTTTTCAATACCTCGACGCTGGCAGAGGCGACCCGCTGAACCACTGCCCTCATGGATTTGATTGTTCGTCTTCCTCTGCTCGGGTGCTTGGGGCGTACGATAGCAGAATGGGATGGGTGAACTGTGAAGCGACGTCGTTTTGCTGCTCGGTGAAACTTCGCATGGCATGCGTACTGCGTTATCCTGGAACTGATTGAAGACATTGTACGAAAAAAGTGAACCCAGATTTTTTATTCATTTTTATTTTTCCCGCATTTCATTAGAATAAGTGAGTGATTTCAAGTGAGTTTCTCGGTTTTGGCGGTAAAAAAGTCTATTTGAAGTGTTTGCAATTTTAACTCTGGACGATTGACTTTTGACTTTTAGCAGTGGAGAAGTTAAAAAAACACTATTTTTATCCTCATAAATAATTTAATATTTTTAAAATATCCTAAATTTGAGGATAACTTCATCATTTTTTAATTATAAAGTAAGAAAAATATGTTTAAAAATAATAATCTGCAAACACTGTATTTATAACATTTACTGTAATAAAGTATATTTTGCAAACACTTTCAAACTTATTAATGAAAGCTCATTTTTTCAAAAATCCTTTTGAAAATCTACTTCTGCGTAGACACAAGAACTTGCAAACACCCCCTAAGTCAATAAGAGCCTGAAGTACTTTGCAAAAGAAAAAACAAAATAAAATAAGTGGTACACTCTTTTTGGATAGTTTTTTTTTCTTATTCTTTTTTCTTTTTATGAAGATCAATGGTGATTCTCAATCTATTGCTTAGAAGGAATACTACTTACAAATTACGTTTCGTTTCGTTTCGTTTTACATTTCTCTAACGTAACTGGTAAGGAGTATAGAGAGAATCCCCTAGTAGTGCCCATCATATACCCTGATGTCTCGGAATCAATAATCCACTCCGATGATCCAATGATGGTCACATATACCTTTGGCTGTCGCTGTGGAGGAAGAAACATTACCCGAGAACAAAGTCGAGGTAGATGCACTATCACTCACTCTTTGCTTCCTTTTGCTTTCTTTGAAGCGTATCCAAATATGCTCGATCCTCCTCTGAAAACTCAACACGACTCAAATTCTTCTTTTTCCTTATTTTCCATCAAATTGGGCTGGTAGCCTCATCGTGCACCACTTCTCCTACCTCTACGGCCACAAAATCTACCTCCATACCATCTTTCACCTGAATCTCTCTACTTGGGTTAACTTAAGACAACCCCACAATTGTAACACCTGACTCTAGTCTTCCAATATTTCTAGTTGGAGAGTTTTCCAAGTTATATGTTGTTCTTGTGGAGTGATGGAACCTAAACAATATAAAGTCTACTGTTTATATCCCTGAGCTTTCTGACGATTTTGCTGCAAATTTCTCCATATGACCATTACAACCTTGTTTATGCTTGCTGACATCCTAATTCAAATGGATAAATGTTGTGAAAAAGATCTCATTTTCATGCAATAAAGTTACTAGTCAGTAAAGAACATTTGAGATAAAAATACCACTAGTTTCACTGCCTTTCACTTGGATTACGAATTGGGATCAAGGAAAGCAGTATACAAAGGATTAATGAAAGACTGTTTTGTCTATCATGTACAGCCTATCTCAATGTTCCACAATTTCTAAAGATGCTAGCCACCTTGAAAATTCTTCACCTGATAATATTAATAATGCTATTAGCTTTGCTTTTCCAGAAGTGACAAAGTCCACATGCGCTGTCCTGAGAAAAGCCTCACTTGATTTTATAAACCCACAGTTTCTGATTAGCAGAATAAACCCATAATTGTTCATGGAAACATCTCTTACCTTCTATATTAGCAGATATCCAAAACTTCGTCACCAATCGATTCATGGAGTCTCTGGGACCTTAGGAGGATGACCTTCTGATGGCTGATATGTTCTATAAATATCTGCCACAGCACCAGCTGTTTCAATAAGTCCATTTGTCATCTTAGCAATTTTGGATCCCATGTACTCCTTATGAGCTGAAACTGAATTAATCAACTGAAGAAGCTCCTGAGAGCATGCTTTGACTTCTTCCTCCGTTCGCAGAATTGTTTCCTGCAACTTTGCCTTTGATGCCTTCACCAAAAGATGACAAATAATGAGTGCACATATTGGAATTAATAGGAGATGAAAGCTAATTGTCTATGCAGTTAATGTTGGACCTTAGAAAGAGGGAAATAGAGATTACCTTCAAACATTCTTCTGCTTCTTTTTCAGTAACAGACAGTTTTTGAGCCTCCATATCAATTTCCTCTGCCATTTTTCTAGCTTCTGCAGCAGATATTGATGCATACTCATGCGTTTCTTTCCTTATTGCACCTAATTGAGCTTCAACCTGTACAGTGACATATTGCAAAACATTTTCAAATGGGATCTGTACCGAAGTGCAAGTACAAAACAGGCAAGTCTTCTCATCTTTTGCCAAAAACATAAAAAAAACTTAATATGCCAGGTAGATGCAGCAAGATACTCATTACACTCCAGAATTTTAGAAGAATATTAAGTTCATCATGAAGTTAATAAACGGATTTATTAACTCGATGCAGGACAAGAGGATGGATCATGCATGCCAAAATTTAGAAAGTTGAATATAAGAAAACCTTCAGTTGTTTAAGACAATGATAAACGGTAAATAATTACCTCATTTATATGGGATTGAAGGGCAGCTTTATGATTTTGTTTCGCCAAAAGCTTCTTAGCATTCTCATCTGACTGCTTTTGAAGACTCATCAACTCATCCAATTTTCCAATTGAGCTACTCTTAATGTCCTTCTCAAACAAGGCAAGTGCAGGCTTCAGAACTGTTTTGTAATCTAATCCCAATACCTCAGATGGTGTAGAGACGCCGGACTTCAATATTTTAAGCTTTAACCTAGAAACCAAACAAAATGAGTATTGTCACCATAAACCTATGGACCCTTACAAACATGTACTGCAGAGAAACTCGTGACACCTATTCAATACTTTAAGCCAAAGACAGAAGTCAGTGTCAATATAGCATCATACTGGTGATTTTCAAGTCATATAAACCACAAATGCATATATGCATGACAACTATGACATAAGTACAACTGTAGCATATATGTCATTCATAACTTTAAATGAACAACATATAAAGAAGGAACAGGATATGAACCTTCGAATTGCTCGGTTGCACTCCATCGCCAATCCCTCAAGCTCCTTAAATTTTTCTTCAATCTGAGAGTTAAGGTCCAAAATCTTCTCCTCCAAATTATTTCTAGCAACATTCGTTTTATCAATATCCCTCTCCATATCCTGCAACTCCCGTTTCCACCTCTCAGCATCCAAGAAATTAACCCTTGTTCTTCCATCTTCTTCTTTAACTCCTCATTCTCCTTGCAAACCCTCTTCCTCTCCTCCTCCTTTGCCTTCAAGGCCTTGTCCTTCTCCTCCAACCTCTTTTGCAACTCCACCAAAGTCCCATCTAACTGCTTAATCATTACATGAAACTTTTTCACGTCCTGCTCCAAGATTGCTTGCTCCTGCTCCAAAACCTCCTCTCGACTGGGTATCCCCTTCAAACCCTCCAAAGTTAGCTCCAGTTTCTTTTCATGTTCCTCCAATCCCTTCACAACCTCCTCCATTTTATCTTTCCATTCTTTCATCTCTACAATGCACTTTTCATCCATCAAATCCATTGCCTCATCATCTCCAGTGATATAAAGCAAATAGCTATCTATTGTGTACATAAACTCAACATCATTCTCGAAAGCCGCGGGGGAGTCGGTTACGAAATCCTTATGCTTGATTATGTGGACAAGCCAGTGAATCACGGCCAACAGATTAGGCCAAGAACGTGGCGTACCAGGGTCACGCAGAGCTTGATTTGTTCAGCTTCAAGGGGCACTTGAAGAACTTCAGCACATGATTGAGATCCTTATCAATTTTCTGTCCAGTAAATCCTAGGCAGTGCAACAGAAACTTCAGGGTTTCATTTATGTCTTTAGCAGAGGGCAAAGGGTGCTTAAGCGAAAAGGAGAGTCCTTGGGAAGCGAGGTAGGAATTGATGATGCGAAGAGCATAAAGTTGGGAGGATCGGTCGGAAATGTTGTGGACGACGGCTGAAGGACGGACAGTGGAGGCGATGGATGGTTGGCTGCTGCTGAAGCTGGCACCTGAGTCGCGGCCGGGGACTGGGGTAGAGAGCATTGACCAAGGGTCTACGGTGTTAGTGGGGGTGGGTGGCGGTAGTCGACGGTCGGGGGCCATGGATTCAGCGGTACGGCGGCGAGCGGCGAGTCAGTATGTACATATGTTGCATTCTACTCCCACCGCACTCCACGTAAGAAGAACATGAAACCACATTCCTAATTCCTACCTAAAAATTGTATAAGAAGATCATTTTCAAATGCACAAACACAATGGCCGAGCCGAGGGACCTCGAGTACGGAATCACTAAGCATCCTAATTCATAAACCATCAATTCACGCAGAAGAAAACGGATCAAATCCGCTTCTGCCTTAGAATTGAGCTTCCGCTTCTGCCTTAGAATTGAGCTTCCGCTTCTTGCCTTTTCACTCTTGGACTGGTATGTGATTTTGGACTGAGGCGTAACACTTTACATGTTTCACCATTTTCATCTTCTCCTGCCTCGGCTTCAGATTGGAGTTCACAGAAAAACTAGAGCTTGCAACAAATCAAAACTATCAGACAGCAAGACGTTAGCCGAGTTTATGTGGGATAAAACAAAACAGTGATTTGGCCTTTGGGTTTGAATACCCGCGGCGCGGACTATTTATTGCGATTTAATGCTACTTCGTAGCTCATGAACTTCATAATTTTGGGCCCGAGAAAAGCCCATAGAATTAACTCTGATAGATCTTAATCCGTTAATCCGCTCAGTAGGCCGAATCTTGTCAAGCTCCAATGCAAGCCATTCATTAGTGTAAGACCAAGGGCGGACCTACTGTTGGGCGAGCCCGGGCTATTCTTCAATCTTCTTGTCCCCATTGGTTCAGTTCAGATTCGGACTTCAGAGTAGCCCTTTACACATCTGTGCTCTACTTCTCGTG
>JAOWBN010225593.1:0-12916 GCA_028565015.1 Pinguicula moranensis | reverse complement strand
TTTTTCATTTCAGTTATTGTTGTCTCGATTCGCTTCTATAAATTTGTTTTAAGTTTTTTTCATCAATATTTAATAAATCTATTTTTATTAGTGTAAATATATTTTGAGAATTATTTATATAAATAAACTAGGTAGCTTTTAATTTTTTTTTATCATTGTTTGATTTGTTTCAAATTATTATTTTCATAACTGTTGAACAAATAAATTATTTTTTTGCCCCCAAAATATGTATATCGCTCCCCTAAAAAATTATTTATGGCTTTTAAATTTTTCTATATCCCCTTAAAAAAAAATTTGGGCCCCCCCTAAAAAACAATTCTGCGTCCGCCTTTGAGAGGGCTAACATACGGAAATGCCAGTTCACTGCCCCAATAGGATAGGAGTAGCCAAATGGATTTTTGGGATGGGTATTTTCAATATCGGATCCCGACCTAATAAAAAACTTACAGTCCCAGTATCGTAGGGGTGGCCAAACAGGATATCGGGACGGGTATTCTCGTTTTCCGATACCGTCCCGATAAGGATCGGGACCGAACCGTCCCGATTTCCCGATTACTCGAAAAAATCGAGAATTCGGGTATCGGGACGGGATGTGTTCGGGAAATACCCGAATACCTAAAAAATTATAAAGTAATTTTTTTTACTCGATTTTCCATTTTTCCGGTTACCCAAAACCCAAACCCGTCCCGAATTCCCGATTATCCAACATTTTCGAGTAATTGGAAATTCGGTCTTCGGGTTTTCCGATACCCGATTCCCGACACAGACCGTTTGGCCACCCCTACAGTATTGTCCCGAAAATTCAAAAAAATCAAAAATTCAAAAAAATCAAAAAATCCCAAAAAATTATAATGTCAAACTAAAAAAAACGAACCCATTTTTCCGATTCTTCAATTTCCCATTTTTTCGACGGGATTCATACCCTAAACTCGATTCCCGATTACCCGACTTATTTTCGAGAAACCGACTGTTTTGCCACCCCTACTGCCCAATACCAATTTAAGTTGGGGATGACAACTATAGTAGGACACCAACTTGGTGTTGAGGACAACAACTTTTGTAAAAAAATTCTTTCTCCCAAAACAAGTTGTTGTCGGGACTTTGTATGGCAAGGAAACTTAAACCCCGTCATCACGTTTAGAGAGAAGCATTCGATCTTGGCTAAATCGAAGCACCGGTGTCCCAGCGGCCACGGCTTCAGATACACAGGGCTTGCCTAGTGAGGTCTGGAGTTCGAATCTGGCTGGTGACATCTCTGGCTTTGATATCTCTGGATTAGTCGGAGGGCCCAGTGGGCCCGAAGGATACCGGGATAGGGCTCCACCGAGGTGGAGTGTTAGCCGTCGGAGAGCAGCAGACTAGTCTGACTGGGTGCCTTGACCCCGAATGGGAGGGGTACCCCAATCTGCTAATTACCTATAAAAAAAAGGTTCGGGATGGTACCTTGTTGCGCTTTGTCTTTTTGATGCCCATGATTTTGTTCTTTCTCCCTAGCTCGAATCAAATAATTTTGCAGAGTTTTCTCATTCTCACTTGGATCAATCGATTCATAGCCTTGACCCAACCATTCTTCTTCTTGAGAAAAAGGAGCCATCTTCTGTAAGTGCCCAAGTTCCTTGCTAGTGAAGCCCATTGCTTCCATATCAAATCCTTCACCTTCATACGGATTCTCCTTCCCACATTCAGCCTTCTTAACTTTTTTCCTAGATGATTTCAAGGATAGGGAGAATTTACCTTTCCCTTTCGTCTTTGATTTTCCACCACTAAGTCTGATCAATTGAGGAATTGAACTATTTCTTTTTCAATATTGACTACTATTGAACTAGATAAGAATTCTTTCAATTTGGAGGATAATTCGGAGAACTTACAGTTTCAAGAGCATCTTAGGCATCGAACTTCGAAACTTAGTGAAATAACAACTTGAGAAGCCCCTCTTTTGAAATATGAATCAATTTTCTTCATGATACCTATACAATAAAAGATAGAACACAAATCAATTTTCCTTAATCCATGAAACTTCATTTTGGTTGTTGAAACATGAATATTAAAGAAACTTCATATCGGCTGCTCAAACTTGAAACATGAATTCAATAATACAAATACAATATTGAATGTAAAAGTTGAAAACTCAACAAAGAAAAAGTAAAATCCATCAATTCTCATTTCTCCATTACAACAGATAAAATCCTTCAATTATGCATTTCTTCTGAAACAAAATCGCTCAATACCAATGTCCAATTACACACATCTGTCATCTTCCCCCAAGAATTCAATCAGCCAAGGCAATACAAATGTCCAATTCACGCCTGTCTTCTTCCCTTTCCCGTACAAGAATTCAATCGGCCTGCTCAAAAGCATACAAAGAAAAAAACACAAAATAGAATACACCTCACTCTTTTTGGCTACGATCAACACAACCACAATAGCTGAAACCAAACACAATCACAGAGTAGCGTAAATCCTTAATTCTCCCGAAATTGTGTTAGGGTTGGAGATGAAGGAGGCTATGCAAACGAGAATTAATTTTTAGTTTGTTGGGTTGTGCCAATAATTAGTTTTAAAAAGATAAGTGGACTGACAGGCAGAAATGGGCTCTCAAAGTTGGGGGGACAAAAAAAATCACAATTACAATTACAATTGTTTTTTATTTTTTTTCTGGGGGGACAATGGCTCCCCTGGTCCCCCCTTCCCTCCACCTCTGCTGGTGAGGACAAGACACTTTCAAGGGTGCGGAGGGAGCGAGGTATGTGTATGTGTGCAAAGATGGCCGCAGATGAGGAATCAGAATTCCAGATAGAGGTGTACATACCCATAGCGGGCGAAGGTAGGGGGTGCCATGGTCCCCCTGGAATTGAAATTTTTTTTGGTCCCCCTAGATGATATTTGTTCATAAACAAGCACATCAAGTTGCTCAGCTCATCGGTAAGCATGTCAAGATTCAAATTGCCCTTGCAAGGTTCGAATATCGTCAACCTCCTTTTAATTATTTCTTACAACTATCAAGTCAAAAATTTGATAAATATGGGATTCGATCTGTCGTCTATAGCCTTCTCAGTATATCAACCACTACACCACCTTGCATATCTGTACGATTCAGGTAATATTGTTAATATTATTGATATACAGGTAAGAAATAAATTTTAATAGATATTATTTTATATTTTTTGGACAATTTTTAATATTTTTTTATATTTCTTTAATATATTCACTTTTAGATTGTAGTTAAAAAATTATAGTTCGTAAATTTAAAACCTTAACCTTTACAAAAAAATTGAAAATCTTTGTACTTTAAGCATTCATCAGTCATATTTGAAAAAAATTCAGATGCTTACGTATTTCTATTGAATAATATACTTTTAGAAATTCACATAAAATTTATTTAATTTTCTTATATCTTTTGCTCAAATCGTAAAAAAAAATATTTTTTTTGTAGCTCAAACCCATTCGATCCGATTCAAAAAATTTGACCCCCTCCCTCCAATTTCTGGCTCCGCACATGCCCATAGCTTCTTCTTTTTTAGGTAATTAGATCCACAACTTCTATTAGGGTGAATGGGTGGACGAATGGTTCAAGTTTTTCTAGGGGTTTGGTTATGCAAAATCCCAATACTTTGGGACATAATATCTAAAATAACTTAAGGATGGTGGCAGTGGCACCCCACCCCGCCTCGCCTTTGGATGTAGCTACTGTCCTTATTGTGTATTAGTAGCACTTTATTTATTATGGATTCCCAAATTAAACCTTTATATATTATGAAAGTGAAATTTCCATTGAATAATAATCCACCCAATGGAATTCCTAATTGCGGCAGAACAAACAATAAAAATGGAGACTAATGCAACAGACCCAATTTATTCTTGCTCAAATTTTCCAGTTCAGATCCTATATCCAATAATAATGATTTGATATAAAATGAATATCTTATGTTAAATCAATAGGTGATCTAAAAATGAATTGCAGAAGCACCCAAGAATTGAGAGATCTTTGTGAGTCTGTGACTGCCTAATGGTCCCAAATTTGTTCCTGAAACTATTGACTCGTGTTATGTGTATACAATACAAGTAGACAGGCCCTTTTTTATCGAAAGAAAAAAACGAAAAGAAAATGACAAATCGTTGTAGCCAGACAAGGCATTAGACAAGAGTCTCTACATCGTGGCAAGGCTAAAAGAAGATATGGATAACCACCACGTGCTGCACATGTTATTGGCTCAGAGGAAGGAAAGGAAGCATTCGACAATGCAAATACTTATTCTCGATGCAATCACCACACCATGGAGTTGGAGGTTCTCTCGGACAGACAAGTTCAAGTTCAAGTTCAAGTTCAACTCCAATATGGGCTAAAAATTGTATATGGGCTGGTCTGGGGGACAGAAGCCCAATGCAAAGTTTCTGGACTGCTAAGACGCTTTCATTTCAGGAAATGCTCTTCCAAGTTCCAAGAACCAAGATGGTAGCTGAGGACTGAGACTGTAATCTGGGAAATGATGCCCATTCTACAATGAGACTGTAATATGGGAAATGATATAGCGCAAGAATTCACAAGAATAATGGATCCCACCGATTAAATACCAAATGTATGATTGTGATTGGTGTTTAATAGGGTCCATCATTCTGGTGAATTCTTGCGCTATATTATTTTCCCTATAATCTTGATGTTGTGGCCAAGTTAATTACGGAGAACGGTAAAGTCATTGATGATGATACTTGGATTTGTTGTTGTCTGTGTGAGTTATTGATGCAGAGGCGTGTGATGTGATGACAGAAACCACTTTTTCTGGTGCAAAATGCTGATACTAGAAGGTTTCTGGCTAGTTTTCGCCTAATGATTCGTTTTATGGATACCAGTCTGCAACTTCTTTGCATCTTTCCTTTACTTCTCACTTACAAGAAAGAATTCATTTTCTTCCTTGAGAGTCCGTTGATAAGTTTCCTTGATTGTGTGAGGTAAGGGACCGAAAGTCTTCATTGTAAGATTGCATTTCGCAATCCCTGCAGAAATGCAATCATCTTGTTTTTCATCTAGATGCTCTGCGAGTACAATAATTAGTGGATCGAACTAGTAAAGATTACTAAACTGATGTTAATTGCTGACTTCTGGTTAACCAAGATGTTGTAGTGAAATACAGAAGATCATAAATACTAAGTAAATGTCTGCTCTAAGAATAAGTCAACTAGAATTGAAGAAAATGATAGGCTAGACAAGGTATCTAAGTACTAACTAACATGAAATAAAGATTGCGTATTTCCCTATTGAAACAGGAGCAAACTACTAAGATGTTCTGCGCTTCTCGAAATCAAGTTATCATACTTCCCTTCTTCCCACCAGGTACCATATTTTCCTTGTTCCCTCTGTTGAGTATGTTCTTCTTCAACTTTCTGATGCTCTTCCAGATCTCTGATTATTGCCTCTATGCCTAATTTAGTATGATGCTGTTTTGCAGATCTCAAGAAATCAAAATGGTGCTTGCAGTAACTTCCATTCCTTTCAAAAGCCTTGAACATAGTCACAAAGAGTCCTATCATATACTGACAATCATGATACTGATACTCCTTGAAATTCAGCAGAAGCAGATGAGACATTCTCCTGAAGTGTCCCACTACCAAGTCTCGGAAATCCACTGGAGGGTCTTTGAGCGTTCTAATTATGTTGTCACACTTCAACTGGAAAACTTTCTTGTTACAAGTCTTCAGTTCTTCTAACTTAACAAGCAAGGGGAAACAAGACGACTTCGGGGTATGGTATATTGGTTCCAATATCATCATACTCTGAATTGCACTCAGAACATCCAAAAGATTCAAGTTTTTGTCTCTGTGATTGCTCCAAGTTTCCAAAAGATCGAGGCAAATCCCACCACTAAGATAGAGATTCTGGTTCAATTCCAGCCCATAAGAATGGTAATGAAGCTTTGGAGGACTGGCTGGATAATTCCAAGGATACAGAATGTCGAAGAAGAACAAACAATGTTCGTAAGGACTACCAGGTGGCCCGGTAACGGCTGCTCTCATCAGATCCTTCTTCTCCTGGTACGCTCTTATGAAAATCGAATCCGGTGTGTTTTTCTCCAGAAACCTCCATTCTCGCGTAATCCCTGGGCACAATCTACTAGTATCTGACAAAATCGTTGAAAGAAATTTCTTTTGGCCATAGTTTCTGTAATTCAAGAAATAGTGATCTGCTGGAGGATAGGTGTTGACGTCGAAGTTTTTGAAACTATTGTATTTCCTTTCAGCTTCATCCAGTATCTCCTCAATCTCCCCATATTCTGTTCTCTTGGTTACCATGTTGTTATCAGAGCCAGTGTCCTGTTCTTCGTTCTCCATGTACGGCGTGCACCAACTAGTTTTGATCAAAGCATTTATAATGTTTGATGGTTGGAGGAATCTTTTAGATTGTCTAAAATTTTATTTCCTCCTTTATTGATATGTTTACGGCTTTACAGTATCTTATCACTTTCCTCGTACTTCGGATACGTCTAGGATTAGGATTCATTATCTTTTGGTTCCGCAGGTAGATGGAGAACCAATCATGTGTAAATCTTATACTTGAAGGCGGTCGCCATTATTTTCTCCACCCTTCTTCAATTGACCGCAGGGCAACTGAATAGGTGGAACAAAGCCCACAGATCTCTGAAAAGAACAATGAATGGGACAGACATCTTGGGCGTCAAATTCTCTTAATAAAGAGTATCTCACAAGATACAAAAGCAACGATGATGATGAAAAGAGAAAGAAGAAGAAATTCAGAAGAATTTGTGCAGTAGACGAAGATCATGTTTGGCAGAAGCCACCCAACCTTGACGAAGATGAAGAAGATTCACCAGATTTGGAGAAGCCTCAATAGGATGAAGATATCCAAGTTGCAAATTCTGGCACTGCGGCCTTCTCCCAAAACAGGTTTAATGTCAGGTGATGAAAACAGTAGAAAGAAACAGGAAGAGTTATCAAGGCTCAGAGAGAGAAATCTTTCTGTAAACGGTTGAGATGCTGCACCTGTATACCGTGACAAAATAACTGGAGATCGCATCTCAAAGAAGGAGTTTTTGAAGTCTCAGAGGAAATGACCGAAGAAAGACGATAATAACCTAAGGAAATCAAGCTGGAGTGGGGAAAAGCGGGAGGCTGAGGCTAGGTTGCGAGAACTGGAATCAGTTTGCTCGAAGCAGGGATGATCCTGATCGTGATGCAATGCTGAAGGAAAGAATTTGGTGGGGTGATCCCATGGCACATTTAGTCGAGGAAAAGCCTTTGGAGTTTCTTTTTCCAAACCTGGGAGATAATAAGAAGTGGGAGTGGGAGATAATAAGAACATGAAAGAAGAAGTCTGAATACTGCACCAAATTGCTATGGCATCAAACAGGGTGACACTGGGATGGTGTGGATCGCAGTACTGGATTGTTAATGATAATGAAGAAGTCAAAGATCTCGATTAAATCTGTAATCTTGCAGATTGATTTGTACCATATAGTTGAGTCAAACTTACCATACAAGTAGCCATGTAATTAGGAAAACTTACTGTGTAATTAGTTGTGCAGTTAGGAAAAGATTTACACATTGTATACAATTATAAATACCTCATACTCATTGAGCAATTGGATCATTGAAGATCCTGCTCCTTATTCCTATTGCAGCTCTTCTCTCAAAATCTCTCTGCTTCAATCTATTTTATGGTATCAGAGCGACAATAGCTCACGCTCTATTCGATCCAGATTCAGTGTTTTTGAATCAAACTCTGTGTTACTGTTCGTGTGTTGAAACTGCAAGTATCACCTAAACAATTATCAATGGCTGCTACTTCTTCCTCAACGTTCAACACTTCACATCTACCACCAGTAATTACAAAGTGTGATAGAAGTAATTACCTGGTGTGGGCATCCCAAATCATGCCAATACTCAAAAGTAGTGATCTCATGAGTATAGTTGATGGCAGTGAGGAAAAGCCCCCAGAATTCCTACCCAAAAATGCTGGTGAAGATTCTGAAACTCCAAATCCAGCGTATCTTTCTTAGTTCAAGAAAGATCAGTATTGTCTTTGCTGGATCAATTCAACTTTGACAGACCGTGTTCTACAACTAAGTTTTCATTTGAAGACCTCCACTGCCGTCTGGGAGTTCCTGTCCACAAAATTTTCAGGGCGCAATAGAACTACTATCTTTGATATGCGAAGGCGTTTACAAACGCTATCCCAAGGATCAAAATCGTGTAGTAATTGCCTGGACACTCCCAAGAAAATTATTGCTGAGTTACGAATAAGTGGAACCGAAATCTCAGAAGACGATTTCATCTCATATATCGCCGCCGTCCTCAACCCTCAACTTGATTTATTCATCGCAAATATAAACCTGCTCCGTGAAGACAATCCCATGGATCTGGAAAAATTTGAAACCACGCTGATTTCCTACTCCCAGAAGTTGCCTCCCACCGTCGTTGAGCCCGCCGCCTTCTATGGTGGTTCTGGAAGACAGGTTCAGCGAGGGAACTCTCTGCAGACTTACGGGAAACAGGCCTCACGAATGGTCCAGCGAGATTCATATGGCAGGGGTAATGGGCCGCTTCATTCTGAGCCCAATCAATATTCCTATGGACAGAATCAACAAAATTGACAAACTGCATCTGGGCGCCCAGACAGAATGGGCCATTGGGAAAGAATAATCTTGGGCAGCATTTTAATTTTAATTATGGGCCAAATAACTCCTATGGTCGCGGAAGGGGCCGACACTCAGTTGGGTAGCGAAATTTGGGCTCCAAACAGACTTATCGCAGGCTCACATATGAAAATTCAGCAGGAGAGCAATTACATGGCCCTTCTAACAAAGTTGTAAAACGTCAGATATGTGATCGGTATAATCATATTGCTCCGAATGGATGAATTTTTCCTATCAAGGGCGACATCCTCCTGCACGTCTTGCTGCCATGGCTGCCCAAGTCAACTTAGAAATTGATGACAGTATTTGGTTTGTTGATAGTAGAGCTAATGAACATATTGCAAATAATTCTACTCCTCTAGCCCAGCAACAGCCTTATAATGAATCTGATGCGGTTGCTGTAGGTAATGGTACAAGTTTGCCGATACTGAACACTGGCTCTCTTACTCTTAAAAATCCTATACGCCCACTTACTTTATCTAGAGTCCTTGATTGTCCAAAAGCTTCAGCAAACTTACTATCTGCTTATCAATTTTGTGTGGATAATAAGTGCTATTTTATTCTTACTGAGTCTGGGTATTTTGTGAAGGAAAACAAGACAGGGAAGACACTCCTGCAGGGGGTGAGTAATGGTGACATGTATCCGATCCGGCTGCGCTCATCTAGTCCAGGAATCAAATCTGCTATAGTCGGGATAGTTGGTACTACACCCACATTCTCGGTTTGGCATTCCCTTCTTGGACATTCATCCCCTAGTATTGTTAGACTTGTCATTCATCAATCTAATTTACCTTTTGTTGGTAAACTTGTTTCTAATTTGGTATGTGAACCATGTAAACTTGGAAAAAGTAAACAATTGCCATTTGAGTCATCGAGTCGAACTACTAGCAGGCCTTTTGAACTTGTTCACTCAGATGTTTGGTCCACTTCGATTGTTTCACTTAATGGGTTTTGTTATTATGTGATTTTCATTGAAGATTTCACTCGGTTTACATGGCTATATCCACTTAAGGCCAAATCTTGAAACCTTTGTTACTTTTCGTGCAATGGTTGAAAATCAATTTTCCCTCAAGATAAAGCTTTTCCAATCCGATGGGTGGGGTGGGGTGAATTTTGCTCGAATCAGTTTAAAGCCTTCCTAAACAATACTGAAATTCTTCATAGATTATCGTGTCCTCATACACCCCAGCAAAATGGACTTGCAAAAAGAAAACATCGTCATCTTGTTGAAATGGGGCTTACTCTTCTTGCTCAATCTCAATTACCCATAAAATACTGGGTTGAAGCATGTTCCACAGCCATATTTATCATAAATCGAGTCCCTACACAAGTTCTTCAAAATATCAGTCCATATGAAAAATTGTATGGTCTCAAACCTGATTACTCACACTTCAGGTCATTTGGGTGTGCCTGCTGCCCTCTCCTACGTCCATATAACTCACATAAACTCATGTTCAAAAGCTCAAAATGCATCTTCATAGGCAACAATTCTCAACACACTAGATACAAATGCCTTGATCCCCAGTCTGGGAAAATATCTCTCTCTCGACATGTCATTTTTGATGAGGCTCTATTTCCATCTCGAAAGGATAGCTTGCTCCATACTCGCACCTCTTCAAAAGCTGTCGTCGATTCAGGTAATCATACTACTGTAATTAGTCCTTTCCTACCTTTACATACATATGATTCTAATGACTCAGGGTCAACTCAAGCACCTTTGGTTGTTTCTTCCACTGACCCAGTTATCACTGAAACTCCCACTATATTACAAAGTATCTCTGATCAGTCTCAGCTTGCTTCCAGTCACCCACCTGGCTCTTTACCTTCACCTGATCCACAATAAAACCAATGTGAACATCAACTTGATCCACTCCCCTTTCCCGAACTTCCATTAAACACTAATCCTGGACCAGAACTTTCTAGCCTCCCACCATACTCATCCATTGTTTCTCGATCTCAGAAAGGATCCTCATGACCTAAGCAATTCCCTGATTATCATCTGTTCATAGCTACTCGTCACCCATTTCAAGCCATGACCAGTGTTCAGGTACCTCGGGAGCCTGCTACCTACTTATAGGCTGCTTCATCTCCAGAGTGAGTCTCTGCTATGCAAGAAGAGTTTGATGCCTTGATAGATAATAATACATGGGTACTATGCCCTCGTCCTCCTGAGCAACATGTCATTCGTTGCAAGTGGGTTTATAAAATTAAACAGAAGTCAGATGGGTCGATTGATCGATACAAGGCTAATTTTGGTTGCTAGAGGTTTTGAGCAAGAATTTAGTCTCGATTATTCTGAAACATTTAGCCCATTGGTTAAGATGCCTACAATTAGACTATTTCTTGCTCTTGCTGTTCATTTTCATTGGAATATCAGACAACTTGATGTATCTAACGCATTTCTCAACGGTGATCTTGAAGAGGTTGTCTATATGGAGCAATCTCCCAGTTCCCGACAACTAGTGACATCACTCGAAACATGCTCATCTTCTCTGTTTCTTATCATCTCATACCTCTAGAATTGGAGAACCTCTTCATCCCTGTCCTCATCTCTTCCCGGGGCTGACTTGGACGCATGGGAAGGCCTGATTTCACCTCTATCAGAGTCAGAAACTCAGAAATGTAACTAGTTCAGCGACACCCTTCTACCATTTCTGTCTAGGTATCTATCTAGCGAGATCTCACCATCCAGGAAGAATGACCTGGATAGTATCACCGCAACAGTAACGCAGGATGAGAAAGGCCTCTGTTTGGCTTGCTCAACAAAATTATCAAATGCTACACACACGTATTCCTCCTCAGAGTTATCAACCAGCTACCAGAAAATCATATGCTCGAGTGCTACAAGAGCCACTCAACTATGGTCAAAGAAGCTCCTATAAGACAACCTTCTTTATCATAAATTTTCCCCACAATTGTCCATATGAACAGCTACTTCGTCTGCTTCAGACTCTGGGAAATGTTGGTGCTCACAGATTAGCGGCAAATTAGGGAAACATGGGCAACCTTTTGGTTTTGTGGAATACATTGAAGTTCTTCTTGTGGATACTCTGGAGGCTAAACTTAATGATTTGTTTATTGGCAGATACAGACTGCAGGCTAACTAACCTAAATACGGTCAAAAGAAGATGGCGCAACCAATATTACACTCAAAACTGGAAAACATTAGGGCGATTTTCAACAACCCACAGAAGGGACAATCTTCAGCTCTAACTCCTCCTCCAACGATTTCCCAACCGCAAATGCCTAAGGCAAAGACACCAAAACTATCAACTCCTAAAACTTTGCCTTCAAAGTCAGCATCAAACATGCAATATGTCTGTAAAATAGCTAGCTCTAAACAGAGTGAATGGCTTCAGCTAGCTCAGGTGGGGAAACTGAAAAATAGAAATAGCTTTGCGGCATTCCAACTTGAATTGAGGAGATTGGGCTTTATTGGTATTACTGTGAGCTATATAGGCATGGGTAAGGTACTTATCTGGAGTGAAAATCCAAACAATATTGCTCTTCTGCAAAAGGCCAATAAGTCTTGGCTATTGAGTTGGTTAGAAAATATTCCAGTTCTTTGGGATCGCAAGCTGCATAATATAACAGATACTAGGCTTGCTTGGGTTAGAATTTCTGGTATTCCGCTTACTTGCTGGGAGGAAAAGGTGTAATGGGAAATTGAGGGAATCTTGGGATCCACAGTATGTATTGATGAGGCTGCAATCAATCGTTCTTTCTTAGATGCAGCTCTATTATTGATTGAAATCAATTCTGCAGTAAATCTTCCCTCTAGTATAAAAGTTATTATAGATGACCGTTTATACACTATATATGTTCATGAAGTGCAGGATACTCAATCATCACCGAAAACATAGGAATCGGTTACATCATCCACTAGTGACTTATCGAGTGAGTATACTGAAGAGGATATTGCTATATTAGAACAATCTACTCCAGAAGAAGATGCTTTGCCTACAATACCGTTCTATGTTAATGAAGAACATGATTCATCTGTATTAGAGCCTCCCTTATTTACTGAAGAAAGATACACATGAAATCTGCAGGCTACTGCCTGGTCCCCATCAAAAATTGAATGGTGGCCTCTGACTGCCTCTTCAACACCTCCATCTGATATCGACCAGGGAACTCAAATTGAAGGGCAAGGAGTAGAGCAGGGTCTAATGATAGATCATGTCATATCCTCAGACAACTTTGCTACGAATATAGACGTCCAAATTGATTCAATATCTGGGAGTACACATCTACTTGACTCACTAGACATG
>JAOWBN010225582.1:0-12916 GCA_028565015.1 Pinguicula moranensis | reverse complement strand
TAATAATTATTTGTTCATTAATTTTATTTGTTGGAAATATATTCTCTAATAAAATTAATTCCTAATTCACATAAGCAAAATATTATTCCTAATCATGCATACTAAGAATTAAATTGCACTAAGCAAAATAAATTTAATTCATAATCATGCATACTAAGAAATAAATTACCATAAGCAAAATAAATTTAATTCCTAATCATGTACGCTAAGAATTAAAAAATATTAATTGCACTTAGCAAATAAAAATAGATAATTCTTAATCATGCATACTATGCAATTCATTTAACACATAAATGAAATTAAGTAAATATAGACATGCTTATATTAGTAAAACTTATTTACGGAATTTTAACCTATAGTTAAATATTCAGAATAACTAAAATTTCTGAAATAATTAACACATTTAATTGGATAATTATCACCAAGAAAATTAAGATAATTATCACCCAAAATAATTATGAATACATGAATTATCACCAAAATAATACATTAATTATTTTGATAATTATCATGTAACTTTATCAATAAATCACGTTTAGAATGAATTCTATGTTTTGTATACACACCACATGAGTATTCATGATTTATGTTAATTAACAGTAAAGAAGAGGAATCATGCATTCATGCTTACATAAATGACGTGATAAAAAATGAATGAATTCATTACTCATTCATTAACAATGTATTCTACAGCTTACGTAAGAATTTAATCACAAGAATTCATAATTATTAACATACAAATTCTTAAGGATCAAAACGCGATAGAAACAAATTCTAATAGAATTTATCAATAATCAGATTTATTATAAGATTAACAAATAATTGTTCAAGCATAATTAGTAATGGATATAATCAGATCCAGAACCTCGCACCGATACCACTGTAGATCTAATAAGAACGAATCTAATAATGAATAAATACGATAACGGATTCGTACCTTTAATGCGGAAGCGTATAGAATCATACTGTTCTGGTTGATTATATCACAAACACGATCAGGAGTCTACCAGAGTCTCCTAGTAATCCACGAACTCAGATCTCCGCCTTCACAGATGATAAGGCAGCAATTTGAGAGAAACTGTATATATGTTTCTGGGTCTCAACACATGAGGATATGAATATTGGTGTAATTAAATAGGCGCACTAACGCCTTATTTATAGGGAAGAAGAATTGGAGTCCAATCGTAATTATAATGGTAGAATCTTACCATAATAAAGACTCTCAATATTAGGTAATTAACAAATAATGACTCCTAATTAGGATAGTAGAATTCTACTCTAATTAGAATTCTTAACATTAGGTAATAAACAAATCAATTACCATAATTAATTCAATTAGACATATAACATATATATTGTCTAACATCTTTGATGAAGTGTCGATCTATCTCAACGTGTTTTGTTCGGTCATGTTGCACTTGGATTTTCTATGATACTAATGGCTGCTTTGTTGTCACATCTCAAGGGGCACGGTTCATTCATTTCAAATCCTATTTCAGTGAGGAGCTTCTTAAACCAGAGTCCACGAACTATCCTTATAAACTCTACTTCTGCATTGAATAGCGTGACCACCTTCTGTTTTACTTTTTCAAGTCATCAAAGTTTTTCCAACCAGCATAAAATACCCGCATGTTGATCTTCTATTGATAGGATCCAATCAGCATCAATATATCCTTGAATATCAAGATGTTCATTTTTCTTGAATAAAATTCCTTCAGGAGTTCCTTTAAGATAGCATAATATTCTCAAAGCTGCTTCCATGTGGTCTGTCTAAGGTTTGTGTATAAATTGAATGACCACTCCTACTGCATGAGCTATGTTTGGTTTAGTATGAGAAAAATATATGAGTTTTTCCACCAGTCTTTGATATCGGTCTTGGTCAGCTGGTTCTGCATCTTCATCACGCGTTAGTTTCATGTTTAGTATTATTGGGATTTCAGCTGGCTTACAATTAAGCAACCCTATTCTGCAAGTAAATCCAGAATTTATTTTTCTGAGAGAGAAAGATTCCCAACTTTGATCTTAGTACCTCAATTCCAAAAAAATATTTCAGCATTCCCGAATTCTTCATTTTGAATTCCTGAAATAGATTATATCGCAACAGCTCAATCTCTGCATAGTCATCCCCTATGATGATCATGCCATCCACATATATGATTAGACATGTGATTAGCTCTCCCTGTCTCTTTAGGAAAAGTGTGCGATCTGAGTTGCCCTGAACACATCCATATCTTTTTATGGCTCCCGTGAATCGATTGAACCAGGTTTGTGGGGATTTCTTAAGCCAGTATAGAGCCTTTTTTAATCTGAATCCTTCTCATTCTTTGAACATTGTAGAACGTCCTGGTACTGGTTCCACATACACTTCCTCCTGGAGATCACCATGGAGAAAGATATTCTTTACATCAAACTGATGTAGTGGCAAATCTAGATTTACAGCTACAAAAAATAAGACTCTGATAATATCAATTTTAGTAATGGGAGAGAATGTTCCAGCATAGTCTATGCCATATGTTTCAGTATATCCCTTCACCACCAGTCGTGCCTTGTATCGCTTTATGGTTCCATCTACTCGATGTTTCACCGTGAATACCCACCTACATCCAACAGGTCGCTTATCGGTTGGCATCCTACATCTTTCCCATGTACCATTTTTTCAAGTGTTGTCATCTCATCCTCCATAGCTTGTTTCAACTTAGGTCACTCACGTGCATCAGCTACTATTCGAGGAATATCCTCATAATACAAAGATGTTTTGAAGGCTCGTGCTAAAGTCGCCAATCTCCCCCAAGACAAGATTCATCACTGGGTACTTAGATGCTCGAGACACATGTTCTGTTTCATATCATTTTATTGGTATCCCTTGAGTTCTTCTAGGAGGTAGAGCATATCCTCCTGTGATGTTCTCAGGTTCATTTGAGATAGTGTCTTCCCTGACCTGTTCCACATGAGTATCATTACAAACATTATCAACACAATCAGTAATAGTTACCTTAGGACCCCATGGCAGTGAAGACATGGGCATTGGTGGCTGAACACGTGTGTCTCATTCCGGTAAAGTGGCCTCTATCTCCATATCAGTTTGGGTCATAGTAGGTACAATAGGGATGAGTAATCAATCGAGCGAGTCAGAATATATCTGCTCCTAAACACGACGTTGAGAATGGTAATAGAACTCTGTTTCAAGAAAGTTGAAATCCATAGTGGTATACATCTTCCGAGAGGATGGATGATAACAATGATATCCCTTTTGGTTAAGGCCATACCCTACGAATACACATTTAAGAGCACATGAATCAAGTTTAGTTCTATTAATTTTTGGAATGTGGACAAAGACAGAGCACACAAAGATTCGAGGTTCTAGGGATAAGGATGGGGTACATGGAGGTGTGTGTAAAGTGTTTGGATTGGAGTTTTAAGATTCAAAATTTTGGTCAGAAGGCGGTGAATGAGATATGTTGCAATGGCAATCGCTTCGGACCAAAGAAACCAGGGAACCTGTGACTCAATCATCAAGGCGCGGGTTATTTCCCATAGAATACGATTTTTTTGCTCAGCAACTCTATTTTGCTGGGACAGCTCATGTTGAGTCATTGAATCTAGGAAAGGATCATAGGGGGACACGTTCATCACAAAGTTAGGAAGCAAAGCGCACGCCAAGATAATGTCACACTGTGTTTGTACTGGGAATAATGTGGTACTCCTGAGCACAATGAAACACTTCTTAAGAACACTGAAGGCACGCTCTATGACATTTCGTGCCGCTGAGTGGCGCAGGTTGAACAATTCTTTGTGATTCTGTGGTCTACGATTTGCAGTAGCCCACTCCTGGAGATGATACCTCGTTTTCCTATAGGGAGTTAGGAAGCCTGTGCCGTTGGTATATCCACTATCGCATAGGTAGTAGGTTCCTGCAGTATCACCATAGGGTCACATAAATGCTTGCGTACATATTAAAAATGGACCAAGACAGACACTCACCACTTTGGACCCTAAATTCACTATCCTGGTCTATTGCATCACGAAGCACCCTGCTATCCGCAGTGGAGCCCTCCCAACCAACCAACACGTAGGTAAATCTTCCCTGAGTATCACAAACGCCTAGAACGTTGGTTGCCAGTCCACCTTTACGTGTCCAATAGCATGGCTGATCCAAAGTTGGTACATGAAGTGGGATATATGTCCCATCAAGTGCACCAATGCATCCCTGAGATCAAGTTGCAATAAACGGTTAAAATAGAAATAGGAATATCATATGAGAACATGATTGAACCTACTTGGAATCATTTTCATCTTTTATCGGTGTTGCTCTCGCAAACGGGTATAGGTTTCGCAAGTAGGATATTATGCATCTTAAGCAAGACTTTGAGTACTTGGTAAAAAAATTGGCTAATTGTCTGCCCACTCCTCTAAAAATTAGATTGCAGTACCTTATTCTTCTGATGATGGGCCAGGGTGCAAAGGAAGACAGCAACCTTCTCAGTCACAGAGACATACCTATCCTCTGTCAGACCACATCTATCTCGCAAGAGTCTGCACAACTCATCAAAAGCTGTTCGAGACATCCTCAGATTCTTCAAACATTCCCTATTTGATTATTGTGTAATTCGCTCTATAAACGACAATCTTTCAGAAATTTTATCTAATATTAAATACTTCGGGGCAACATTTCTGTCACGCTTGCGCAAACGTGATTAGCTCAACTGGAGATTATCCAGTTCTGCCACATCAATGAAAATGCTCATCAATCGAATAACAGCAGTCGCGAAACACAGGAAAGAGCATACTAGCTACATAGTTTCATACATCTCTACTCTAGTTGCACAATGCCATGACTTAGGATACAATAAATTCAGCACTTAAACAAATAATCTATCCAAAAGAATTGAATGAAAAGCTAAATTAAACCCTACACAACAGATTCAAGAAAACCATCAAAATAAATGTCAACCACAAAATAAGAACACTGAACAAAACCCTAATCACATTCAAGCCTTTATGGAAGATTAAATGGAAGCGGTTCCAAATGTCACAAAAAATCTTCGTGACAAAATGCACAGGTAGCAAAAACGAGTTCATAGACAAACTAGGAACGAATAATCAAAGAAAACACGTAACAAATGGAACGAAAAATCTTCGTGACAGAATGGAAATCGAGGGGAGGAAATAAGAATTCACCAAAATAAATTGCTATGCACTGTAATCGCTTCGGGAACGGCCTTCAAGCTGCCAAATCCTGCATGAAAACCAAAAGATTAAGCCCTAAACAAGCGCAGTCGTACGAGATTGACAATGAACAGAAGAATCGAAGCCGACTACGATCAAATTTCAAGTTGGAGAATATGAGCACAATTCGCGTGCTCTGCCTATGGTTCGCGAATGGAAAATGAAATTTGGGGAAAGTGTTTTGAGTTCGTGTTTTATACGTGGTCTATTTGTAAATTTTTGGTGGCAGAGGGTTATTTTGGTCATTTCATTCAGTCGATTTTCATTGGCTGGAATTGGTTTTCACAAACCCTCGAATTTTCGAGGGTTTAAAAAGGGGAATTTGACTGATCGTAACCTTGCTCGAGGAGTAAACCTTCGGGCAGGGTTAAGAAATCTCGGGGCACCAAAACGCGTGTCACAATAGGTTGAACTCGATTTACTGGTGGAAAACCGACATAAACCAGGCACATACCCGCTACCAAACGCACCCTATCAAACCAGACATGAGACACCCAAACTTTTGTTTACATTCCTATTACTATTTTTTATTAGATAAATTTTATTAAAAAGAATAAAAGAATTACAGTTAGAAAGTGTTGCTGATTAACTAGTCATTATGATTTTAAGCCGTATGTACCCATCCACATAAGAGTACTCGTTTGAATTTTTCTGAGATTTGAGTATAACCCAAGTTTGCAGCAGTAATTCTTTAAAGACTTCCTTCGGCGATTTTCCTGCTTCCCTAAAGATCGCTTCATCTCTATACAACCAAATCTTCCAATTTGACAATAGCCACAACATCCGCCAGGTTTTTCTCTTTCATGCGAGTTGCATATGCCCTAAGTAGTTTATCCGTGGATTAAAATGGAGAATGAAAGGGTTTTCAAGCCAAGAGTAGAATCATACCCAAAAGTCATATGTCTAGCAGTATACTGTAAAGAGGTGATCTGTAGTTTCATAATTTCGTTGACAGAGCTCATAAGGTAATTGTTGGATTTTTTGTGATAATATTTCTTCCCTCTAAATTCACCAAAGTTGGTATTTTTTTATGCAACAAACTCCAATTGAAGGCCACTACTTTGAGCGGCGCAACATCATCCCACAGAGAGCCTAGCATTGGATCTGAAAGGTAAGAGTTTTTACTCTCCTGACTATCTGACATGCACTTTTAGTGGTATATGCGCCCCCTCCTTCATGGTTCAATATCCAGGTATCATCTGATTGTTGTGGAATGAATTATTGCAAGTCTTGTTCTAGTTGGGTTAAATAGATTGTCTCATATATAAATAGTCTCCTGCGCTAACTCCACTTCCACCTCCATGCCCCATCAGTGAGTTCCAGTTTTGATGCAAAAGTTTGGAACTTATTATCACCTATAAATGAATATAGCCTTTCAAATTTTTTGCATAGTCTATTTGATCTCATCCATCGGTCTTCCCATAATAAGGTGTTAGTTCCACTCTCAACTCTTCTAAGCATGTGCCTCAAAAACCAGCCCTCCATCTGAATGCATCTAATGATTCTTTCCACCAAGACGAGACTCTTACTCTGGATATCCTGCCTTGTTCCTCAAAGTATATTGTAAACTGTATTTTTCCATATTTGTGTTTCAGTAATGTAGTCCAACTGTAGCTTTGATATGAGAATAGTTTCCATCCCCATTTGCCAAATAAAGCCTCGTTGAATGACTGTAGTTCTATGATTCCCAAACCACCACCTAGCTTTAGTTTGTGTAATTTGCTACCAAGAGATCCATGCGATTTTTCTTTCACATCATGATCACCTACCCACAAGTCTGAGTAATTTTTTATAATCTTTTTGGGTCCCTTAAACATAGATAAGTAATAAACTGGCAGGTGAGATAACACAGCCTTGACTAGTATTAGTCTGCCACCAAAAGATAGATGTTGGTTCTCCCACTGTAGTCTTTTCTCCATTGCCTGCAACACTAGTTCCCAAAGAGAGAAGCGTTGATGATTACCTCTTTTCTGGAAATTAACTCGTAGGTCTGAGAGTGCCTCCAACCACCTTAGTACTTTCCTGATTGTAGAGATATCACCTTCGCATCCATTGCTGAAGATTATGGTGTCATCAGCATATTGGAACAATGTAAGTTTTTGTTTTCCTTGTGGAAAGCCCGTATGTAATGCCATCTCCATTACTTTTTGAAGTAATATATTCAATCATTCAGCTAATATTTGAAATAGGGAGAGAGTGGATCCCCCCTACCTGAGGTCTCTTTTGGGGTTAAACTGCTGCGTTGGAGATCCATTGATAAGTATAGAGATAGTTGTAGTACTGATACATGCATAGATCCATCTAATGTACTTAGAATCAAATCCTAGTAGCTCTATCATATTCATCAAGTAGGACCATGGATTGAGTCGAAGGCTTTTTGGAAATCAACTTTGAAGGGTGCATTTTCCTTCTGTTTTCTTTGCATAATCAATGGCTTTATTGGCACATAGTACACTATTCACAATGTACCTTCCCTTTATGAAACCCGACTGAAACTTGGAGATGATTGTAGGGATTCCTTTACTCAATTTGATAGACAATAGCTTAGCAAGAACTTTATAATGGTTTATCGATGCCGGTCATGTGTCGAAGAAGGGTCTCGTTGAACTGCACACTCTGTGAATTATCTCCCCGCACAGCCTGGAGTTCAAAGCAAACGATGGGGGTTTGAAGTGGGAAATAGTCGGAGTGATTGGAATTACACTGGCGAGTTCATTATGCGAGACTGTAATAACCCTGACTGCAAAGCACACGACTAAGGATGCAAGACTGAAAGAAGCTAGAATGGAGGACACGTAGCAACCACCTTTTGAGTTGTATATATCATGTTTTGTGTGTAATAGTTAAAGATATGAATGACTAGTAAAGTAGTGTTAGACTGCCTATATATATGTAATCTGTATTCTTTAGGGGATATGGAATGAAAGGTATTGTTCTGCTTCTCATCTATTTTGCGTCTCATCTCAACACCCCTTATCTCCTCCATCAAATCCATTCTGTCCGTTCCCTCAAAAATTCCTCTGCTCCTTCGACAACTTTCCCTCTGAAATTTTCCCCTTTCTTCTGTTGCCAAGCAAAGTTCATAACAAATGGTATCAGAGCTGGTTCACCATCCAACTACCTTCCCCGCAATGGCCCGATGGAAGAACAAGCCACAAGTCTTCTATGGCGCAGTGGCCATGGCTACGACCTTCAGAGCTTAACAAAAAGACTCATCTGGAAAGAATCTTGCACAATTGGTATTAGACTCTGGAGGCATTGAGCTTGGGGGCAAGGCTCTCAAAAGGAGAGGGCAATGTAATAATCCTGACTGCAAAGCACACGACTAAGAACACAAGACTGAAAATAGTTGGAATAGAGGACTCGTATCAATCCCCCTTTGAGTTGTATATATCATATTTTGTGTAATAATTAAGGATATGAATGAGTAGTAAAGTGTAATATATAATCAGGATATGGAATAAAATGTATTATTCTGCTTCTCATCTATTCTGCATCTCATCTCAACACACCTTATCTCCTCCCTCAAATCCATTCTCTCCGTTCCCTCAAAGATTTCTCGAAGTTCATAAAAGAGACATTGAAGATTTCCAAGGCGGTCTAGTTTAATGACGGGATTGAGCCGTTGAAGCGGTTGAAATCCAGGCGGAGATAATGCAGCATATCCAATCGATTTAGAGAAATCGGAATTTCACTTGCGAGCATATTATTGGAAAGGTCTATGGTTTTAAGGCGGTGGAGGGTGGAAATTGACGGAGGGATATAGCCCGGAAAATAGTTCCGGTTGAGAAAGAGAACCTCCAACTTGGCATGTATAGATGCATTGGATCCCCTCCCATTTACAAAATGCGAAGCTCGTATTGGGTGAAAATTTCAACTCTCCCTGCAAATTAGCTCCGGATTTAAAACCTAGCAAAGCAGACTCTCAAGCGGTACATCAACCATGTTCTTCTCCCCTCTGACAAAGCACATTGTGATGAAAAAACCACATTTCGCAAGAGATACTCGCCATGACTGTAAAACTGATGATGAACATAACGATACCATTTTGACGAAATAATTAATTGCTACACCTACATTTCAACTTCGGCGCTGGAAAAGATGGTGAAAAAATTGGTTTTATCAGACGGTGAAAGGACATGTGTGTATGCATACTTGATTTTAGATAGAGGAGATTGGTGGGGTCTAGAGGTTTAGGTTATATTGACTTTTTTTTTATCTATTTATGTAGTTATTTATTTATGTGTTTATCTATGTATTTATTGTCTGATGCTATTTTTATTTTTATTTTATTTTATTATTATTTATTTTATCCGATTTTGTTTTATTATATATATATTATTTTATTTTATTTTAATTTTGGCCGCTTCGATCTATGAGTTGGGTTTTTTTTAGGAAACATTTTCCTTTTCTCTTCGGAGGTAGGGGTATGACTGCGTATATCTTACCCTCCCCAAATCTTGCATACGGGGGGAATTTACTGAATATGTTTAGTTTAATTTGGTTTGACTTTAGATGGTGACAGGAGCATGTAAAGAGAGGTGATATAGTGCAAGAAAATTGAGTAAGAAAGTCACAAGAAAACTGATGGGACCGTTGATTGAACCAATAGTTTTTGTTGTGTTTAACACTTGGGGACCAATTGAATCTGACGTGGTAAATTTTCTTGTAACTTTCTTATCATATTTTCTTGTGCTATATCATTTTGTGCATTTAGACGATGAAGAGAGTCAGAAATCACGCAGGGCTGCTATAGCGCACGGACTTAGTTTCCGTGCGCTATATCGTTTCGGGAAATCACGTGCCCCAGCCCCAGTAAAAGAAAGTAGCATAGAGGTGGGGAATTCCAAAGCCCGGACTGAGAGAGAAAAAGAACACTGTGCTAGTCTGTCGATTACTGTTGGCTTCGACACGATGATGTAAATAAGAAAAATGAAAAAATCCAAAGGTTTTGCAATCAATAACGTCATAAATGATTTCTATGTTCTCTGTTTTTTTTTTTTTGATAAGTAATCAGGGCTGGACCTTTCGGCCCAGTTGTTTCACGAATCGGGGTATCCTTTGGGCCTTGACCCACCGACTATTCCCCTCAGGGTATCCTGACAAAGCTGGCGCTAGCTGGATTCGAACCTGAGACCTCACTAGGCAGATCCACCGAGACCCGCGAGATAGATTTGACTTTCAGCTCGAAATTTGTTAGTTAGGAGTTCGAGCGAGAGAACAAAAAAAAAGGAGAGGAGGAGAGATCAAAACTAATTACCAAAAAAAAAAAATAGAGAGCAGAACTCAAAGGCGGATTAAAAAAAATTGTTATGGGCCTAAATTTTTTTGGAGTACATCAAAATTTTAGAGTTGGAAATAAATTTATTTTATAAAAATTTAAGTTTAAAGTAAATCAACCCAACATATAATTATTACCTATTAATAGAAATAAAATTTTAAAAATAATTCAATTTTTTCAAATAAACTGTTTCACACACTTATTTAACAAGTATACACACAGATTAGCTGTTGAAAAAATTAATTAAATTAATCAAACACCTAAACTTAAATAATATGAAAACACTAATAAAGAATTTTTCAGATAAAAATAAGGCCCAAGGGATCAGGAGGTAGGGGTGACATGAGGTAGAAGTAGGGTGGCAGGGTGAGGACTATGCCGGGCTAGTATTCTGCCACTACTTCGATTGTGTACCACTAAGGGCCAAGATATCCCAATCACCTAGTGCCAATGAAGGAGGCAAGTATCGATCCAGAATTAAGGTGCACCAAGGGGAAGCTTCACCCAACCGTAACCGCCAAGTCCACTTACCTAGAAGAGCAAAAAAATTCAGATGATTTAAAATTTTGGGTTTGAGAAAAATGATAATTATGATTAAAATTATTTTGCTCGAGTATAAGAATTCAAGGTTCGGATCGGATTTTGATTTTTAAATGTTTGCTTATTAAACTACTTATAGATATTGAATGAAACAACATATATAACGTACAATAATAATTTCTTAATTCAAAAATTAATTGTGTTCATAAAACATAACATATAAAGAAGTTGCTATCAATAATTAATATCAAACACAAGCTAACTCAACAAGTCAACTTGAGTAAATAATAGAAAACAAATTGAACCCACATTTGTCGAAGCTGAAACAAGAATAACTTAACAATCAAAAACCATAAACTTTAGACTCTAGGGCTTAGGGCGTGTGTATTTTTTTAAAACTGTGTCTAAACCACGGGAGGTGAGTTTGTGCAAATATTTTTTCAATAGATAAAATATAAGTATAACTATCGGCCCAAAGAAACTCTTAAACCATAATTAGATGTTTTGACTCCCCAAGAAACAAAATCCTTATCTCGTTCTAATTGTGAGTCAAAATATAGTGCTCTTACTCATACCATTGCTGAAGTCATTTGGCTTCGACATTTACTTCATGGCCATCACATTCATTTGGCTCATCCTCCATTGCTTCTATGCAATAACAAGAGTGTCATTTTCTCAGCACCAATCTCATTACTCATAAACGGATAAAACATGTGGAGTTAGATTATCATTTCATCTGTGAATATGTTCTTGCCGGACTATTTCTACTCGCTTAGTTCCTTCTCATCTATAGGTTATTGACATATTCACCAAGAGCCTTCCTCGAGATTTATTTAATTTCTTTCGATCAAAGCTTCACGTGGTTTCCCATGTTTAACTTGCGGGGAGCGGGTATTGATACTATTGACACTACACCTACAACCGCAACCTATGGCTTCAAGACCTATTCTACCAATCAGAAGAACCCTTCTCTCAGCACACATGGAATGGATAGATCCACCAGTGGCGGCTCCTGCAGCAGACAAACTGGATGCTCCTCTAAAAGATGGTTTATTAGAGCTACTTTAGACTGAAGGATCTAGAAGGGTCTGTTTGGTAGCCGGACTCTTGTAATCCGGCTTCGTGGATTGCTTTGGTTTATCGCGAGTTTATTTTTTTTGTCCTATGCTTGGTAAGGCCATGTCGGGATTACCAATAGGGTTATTAATTATTTGGTAACTGAGTTCAAAACAGCAGATTGCATTGAAACGGGATAAATGCATGTTGTTTTACTAAAATGCCCCTGAAACCCTAATTCATTTCTTTCCCTTTGTTGTCGCTCCCCTAAATGCCGCCATTGAGCCCAACCCCGACATGGGTGATTCCGCCACCCCTACTTTCTCTTTTGGACATTGAATTCAGAAGTCGAAGCACAGAACAAAATACCAACCGTACACGAGAAAGTGAAGAGCGAAAATGAGTTGACAGTTTCATTTAAAAAGAAATCCGCCTGTATGTAGTGGTCCTCTTCCTTTCGTCAGATGAGTTGTAATATTGTATGTTATTAAGTGCGGAAACGTAAATAGATAAGGTGAGTAAATGAGGGATTGTCTAAATCCTGCATTAATTTCGCATAAAAACGAGGGGGTTGTTCGTGTTTTATCCCTGCCCGATAAGTTATTCAGCGGGCAGGGAAAATGTCGGGCGGGGCACCAAACGTGGAAACAACTGGGATAACTCAGCGAAAACCGACTTTATCCGTCTTCAAACACGACACCAAATGGACCCGAACAAATAGTATATTATTAGATTTAGCCCCTATTTTGCGCAGCCTTCTTAAAATTATAATTGGCTTATAAGCACCTTTTTTCAAAAAATAACTCCTCATTT